>CBVK0100681467.1:0-10603 GCA_900067695.1 Picea abies
GACAAGCTGTGGGAAAATAATGCAAATAAGTTTATTTATGAGATTTTCAATTGGGTGATGGTGCCCCTGCACATCACCATTTTTGGTCTTTCGCCACCCCGCATCTCGGATAGCATTGCTGCGAATCTGAGCAGTATCGCGGACTGGTACGTAGAAGAAGAATTCTCCTATTTTAGAGTTTTCGGAGCTGCTGTTCCTCCTCTAGCGCTACCGCTGTTCATCCCCGACAAGCTGGCCTGTCGTGAGATTGCTCGACAAATAGTGATTGGCGGAGTGAGTAAATATCTCAAAGCATCATCAAAGAAGGTATGGTCGTTTTTCCCTATTCGGCTTAATTCCTATTCCTTATTATATTTCGGACATGCTAAGGCTGAGGCTGCAACCTTAGAAGACTTGAGCCTAGTCTCTATTGAGCACAAAAAGCATGATCCTCAAAGAATTATAAGCACCCATTTGGGAAATTGTGGATTAAAGAGGTTTGAACACGAATTCTCACCCTCAGATGATGTTTTCCAAGGGGCAAGGTCCTATGCGGAAGTGCAATTTCGAATCATATCTCTAGCACCCAAAGACAGGGCCTCTGTTTTAAAATTTCAGGAGCATAGGAAAAGATGTCTCCCCATGGTGCTAGGAGGTTTGGGACTTTCCATGGATAAAGAGAAGGAGGCTAAAAGCTCTGAGGGCCAAACTTCTAACACCGAAAAAAGTCAGGAAGGACAGTAGGAGAAGAATCCCGAACAGGAGAAGAGTCCCGAGCAGGAAAATAATCCCGAAATAGAAGAAGGGACTACTGACCCACCCAAGGAACATAGTCCAGAGGTGGAAGTAAAAAACACAGACCCACCAGAAACTCAGAAACCAGAGACAGAGACGAAGGCCTCTGATCCTCCAAAGGAGCAGGGCTCACTCGACACACCAGGGAAGGCGGCGAAGCAAATCGGGGAACCCATCACCTCTGTCACACCCTTGCAGTCAGCACAGGGAGATGTTAGTGAGGGATGGATATTTGGTGAGAGGGATGGATATTTGGTGAAGAACTAAGACCTATAAGGGCAGAGGAACTCCCCCCTAATGAGTTCTTTTTTGACAGAAAGAGAAAAGTTGTAGTAAAGAGGGAATTTTATCAAGCCACTGTTAAAAAGTTCAAAGTAATGATAGATGGAAAAAACAAGAAGAGTGATGAATTCGACACAGAGATAGCAGGGATGCTAGGAGCGTATGCGTCAATGAACCAATTCTCGGTTGCGATGTTGAAAAATCAGCTTAAGAGAAAGAATCGACTGATCAAGACTCTTGAAGCCCGAGTAGCTTCGGCTGCAAACAACGCTAAGAGTCAAGCGAGTGGAGCAATAGAGCTAGCCCGATTGGCCGATAAGAAAGAAATCGAAGTCCTCAAAACCAAGCTGGAACAAGCAAATTCAGTGATCCGATATGGTCGGGTGCAGGCTGGTCAGCAGAGGGATATGATCACACAGCTGCAGGCTCAGTTAGAGGTCACGGAAAGCAAGGTAATCGACATCGAGATTTTTAAATCCTGAGTAATCGATATTCGGAGCAGGATCTCTTCTACTCAACACAGTCTGCTAAACAAAGTGGGGGAGATTCGAGAAGATTGCTTGTTAATGCATCATATTTCTGAGAACCTGATTATCAAAGAAAGAAACACAGAAGCTGCTCCGGTCACTTTCCAAGAAGCAGTGATAGCTACCAACAACAGATTTTCAGCAGGGCCCCCCGGACTCACCATTGCCGAACAAACTAGGGGTAATATTTTGTTAAAAAATTGGGAACATGATATTACTTTAAGCAAGGAGCAGGCTCAAAAAGTGACAAATTCATTAGAAGAAGCCTTCAATGCCATAAATGGTGAGCTATTAGGGATGGAGAGCGGAGGTGACACAGAGACGCTAAGGCAGATGAATATAGATCGGATTTCCCTCGACATGAAGGAGAAGAATGAGAGGAATTTGGCGAAAATCTCTAAGATGGACAGGATAGACATGGCTCAAATTGACCAACATTTGATTCAACCTAGTGCACAACTCGGCGCCATTGACATCATCGATGCACAAATAGGTAATAAACTTCCACAGTTAGCCCGAGACTACTATTTTGCCGAAGCCAGTTGTCAAGCCGAGCCTTCACAGCTTGTATCCCAGTTTATGGACAAATGTATCATGTACACTGAATCCATGCGAGGACAAGCACCTGGCACTTCTTGAAAATGGAGTAGGAGAAATGGAGTGATTTCGCTCCTCCCAGCTGTCAAGCGGAACCTTCACAGCTTGCATTCCATTTTATGGACAAATGTATCATATGCATTGAATCTAAGCAAAGACAGACACCTGGCACTTTTTTGAAAATGGATTAGGACAGATGGAGTGATTTCTCTCTTCTAAAACCGAGAGGCAAAATTTGTATAAATAGATCACAAAAATAAGAGAAGAAGGCTGGACTTTTTGGTAATGAATGTAATAGATATTTTGCATCCGAGAAGTTAATACAAGCAATTTGAAGATTCTCGATTCCGTCACGACTGTGTTACAAGTTTGTTTCGTTATGTTTTTTGTTTCTTTTCATTTTTCTCTACATAATTGATGTGTATCACTATAATTTAGTACGACCACTACTATAGTGAAGGGATTTTATTTTTCTGTAATTGTTTCTTGTCTTTCCTCTGCACCAGCTATCAGCAGGTGTAAGACCAATTCGCATTTACAGAATTTTATATTTATTTACACTATGTCAATTTCTTCTTCTGTGTATGTGTGAGTTTTCTACTAATAGGAACCTTACGTTACCCACAGCTAAATGCTTTTCTCTCATTCCACATATTTACTAAAAAATAATACAGTTACGAGAAAGGGCCTTCAGTTTGCATTCCTATTTTGTTCTTCATGCAAAAATTTCTCTTATTTCGACTGAATTGAAACAACGTTGAAATCTCCCGTTAAATCATTTCAATACTGGTAATGTTCCTCAATGACTGTCCCCACAGCAACTCAACCAAATATTCAACCTGGGCTATCTAATCAAATACATATCGCTTTAAATCTTTTTGACACAATCCTTAAAACTGCGAACACCTGGGAGGAATTGGAACGTTCATGGGCAGCCATTGAACAAGATATTACTACCCAGGAACAGTTGGAAGCTAGACAACGAGAACATAGAAACCTTCATTAGTTTCCTACACCGAAGGTTAACGTGTTCTTTGTATAAATATTTAACATACTTTCGGATGCCTTGACACTGTACTTTTAAGCCTTAAGTACAGACTCAGGAACAACATATTTATGGCACCGTTGCCGGGGAGCGAAGTTACGAAATCTTTTCCCTGGGAAAATGACAACTATTTCGTTGATATTGTTACTCTTTGATAGTGAACATAGAGTGCACACAGTTTTAAGGATTTTTAAATCTTTCACTTGGTGACTCCATTGAAAAACAAACTGGCGTCTGGTAAAAAGCATACCAGACAGAACCCGGGTAGCAAGCTGATTACGCCTGTTAATAATCCTAAAAAAAATTTAATAGCAAGAGGCTCGTTTGAGGCAACCACTTCAGTTAATAAACCCAAAAACCCACTTATAAAGACTAAATTCCCTTCAGAACCTCCTACTTCCTGCAGCCCTTTGTCTGATACCAAATATCCGGAAACAAACTACTCGGAATTTAGGAGTGAGCCACATCAGACTTTCCCATCTATAAACAAGGGAAAAGGTCCTTTAGAAATATCATTATCATTTGACATACCAACCTTTCTTCAGCAGAACTTCCCAGTTTCGCCTGATTCAAAAAAGTGTGTTACACCCTCATTTCCTACTCCCAAGTTGATGGCAGGCATCGGAGGAGGAGGTGGAGGACAACCAAATGTCCCTCCTCCCGAAGTATTTGCAAAAGTAGCGGTGAGATACGCTCCCTTAGTTTTACCTGCTCACCTCCATGATTTACCTGACAACTACATCAAAAATCTTCCTAAGTTCACTGGGGAGGGAGATCTAACCACAGTCGAGCATATAAAATTTTTTGACTAGTTCGCAGACATCTGTGGTATTGAGCACGAGGATGTCTATTCGAGACTACTTGTACAGACCTTCGAAGGACAGGTCCGAGCTTGGTTTCGGAGTCTTCCTGCAGCTTCTATTCGAACATATGATGCCTTAGAAGATGCTTTCCTCAGACAATGGGGAGAGGGGAAAGATCACTTATATTACCTTACCGAGTTTGGGTCTCTAAAGAAAAAGAACTCAGAAACAGTTATGGAATTTATTCTAAGATTTAACAAACTGTATAATAAAATTCCAGCCGTTGTTAAACCTTCAGAACCCTCAGCCAAAGTAACCTTTGCGGGAGCTTTCGAACCTGATTTTGCATTGCTTTTGCGAGAAAGAAGAGGAGCTACACTGAATAGAATGCAAGACGATGTTGTCGAAATAGAATCTAATATGATGGCTTCTCGTAAGTTGAAGGCTAAAGTAGAAACAGTCAACCGTGATAATAGACGCTATAGGGAACCAGCAGGTCCTTCTGGGTCAAATAGATACACTGACGATAGAGTGGATGATATGGCCCGAATAATTAAAGATCTGTCTAAAAAAATATCTAGGATGGAGTTGGATCAGGCTAAAGCTGATTCTCCTAACAAAAGTGACTTTAGGAGAAACCCAAATCCCCAAAATCAACAGAGGAAAATAAAGAATGAAGATCAAAAAATACAAGCTCCACTGAAAAACGAAAATTTTATAGGAGCAAGTGACCTCCAAGATTTCAGAGATTCAGAAGATGAAGTTGCATGTTTCAGTGATGAGTGTTCGCATCCATTTCTGACTAGGGAAGACTATGAGAAATCCTTAAATACTCCTCAACCGTCTAATGAAGAAGAAGAAGGTGATCATACTGACCTCTGCATATCTCAACCAGAAACAGAAATGATAGCGGCTGATTTTCAACCCAGATACAATCTGAGATCAAAAAATAAGCCCACCTCAACTAACCAACCTAAGAAAATCCTGCCAAGAGGTCAATCTCATGAACCTCCTTTGGAATAGACATTGTTACCCAACAATAAAGTCAAGATAACAAAGACTCAAGAGTCTGAGGTGAAAAAAGCTGAAACCCAAACAAAGGAAACAGGGCTGATAGATAAAGTTACATCTACGACCAAGGTCACGAGTGATAAACTGATCCAAACAAACAAGTCGGAAGAAAAAAGCTCGGAGCTCTTAACCAAAGAAACGGACAAGGCCAATACATCTTACAATTTTGAAAACGAATTAAATAAAATTAAGATACCGATTCCTTTGGTAGAATTAGCAAAAAACCCCACTTATCAGAAGCAAATTGCCAAAGTGATGGGCGTTTATGAGCCAGAAAGTCACTCCGACGTTATCAACCTAGAAGATGATAGACCTAAAATCACCTTTGGTCCTCATTTTGAGGGATTCAAAGACAATGTCGCTCCTTTCTATATCACCCTGAATATACATGACCAGTTACTGCATAACTGCATGTTAGACTCCGGAGCTTCACATAATGTTATGCCCAAAACTATAATGGAGAGGTTGGGGCTCTAGATCACTAGACCCTATGGAGACCTATACTTGTTTGATTCAAGAAAGGTTAAATGTATGGGAATGATAAAATATCTGGTAGTCACCCTGGCTCAGGTCCCGGTCAAGAGTATCCTGATGGATGTGGTTATTGCAGATATTCCCCCCAAATATGGTATGTTGTTATCCAGATCATGGGGAGACAAGTTGGGGGGTTCTCTACAATTGGACATGTCATATGCCACAATCCCAATTTTCGGTGGTCAGTTTACCCGTTTGTACCGAGAAACAAGATTAGCGTATACTATCAGTGATCCTCATAACCCAAATAATTTTCCCATTTACATTGCGGACCAAGATCTGGGGAATTGCATATTGTATTTTGATGATGGTTTAGATGGATGTCCAGAAGAACTTGATATGAAGCAAGAAGAGCTTAGCCCCTTGACTGAAGAACTATGCAAAAGTGGTATCTGGAAAATGTACTTCGATGGCGCTTCATCTTCTGAAGGAGATGGTGTTGGCATAATTTTGATATCACATGAAGGTAAGTTTACCGTTCCTTTCTCATATCGCTTGCAGTGGGACATAGATTACACCAACAACGTATGCGAGTATGAAGAATTAATCTTAGGTTTAGAGGCTGCAAAGAAGTTAAACATAAAAAACTTGGAGGTTTACGGTGACACTGAATTGATAGTAAAACAAGTAAACTGACAATACCTAGCCAAACATCCCAGATTGAGAACGTACAGAAATTGCGCCTGGGATTTAATGGAGAATTTTTTCTCATCTATAAAAGTCCATTTTATTCCTCGCACAGAGAATCTACATGCTGACGCATTGGCTAAGGCAGCCTCGACCTTTTCCCCTCCCACGAATGTTAAACTGAAATATCATATTGAAATCAGATATAAACCCTCTATACCAGACAATGTCTGACACTGGTAGGTTTTTGAAGATGACGAACAAATTTAGAAATTTCTTATAGCAATAGGAAAGTTCTCTGAAACCCATCCAGATCAAGAAAACCAAAATGACCCAATGTGGATTATGCAAGAATATGAATATCCTGAAACCTTCCAAGAAAAAATAGTGGATCATCGCATCTTGGTCCTCAAAAATAATCAAATCCCGAAAGGCTTAATTCCTTTGGAAAGACTCTTCGATCAGAACGACATACCTGTGAAATCCACTTTGCAGCCCCAACCAAAAGAAGTGGAGGATTGCAACATAGGAACTGAAAAAGATTCCAGGATAGTAAAGATATATAAATTCCTCCCTCCTAAGGTAAAAGACCAGTATAGAGACTTACTCAGACAGTATAGAGATGTTTTTGTTTGGTCCTATGACGAGCTTCGAACATATGATACTTCTATAACTGAGCACAAGATACCTTTGAAGCCTGGAGTCAAGCCTTTTAGGCAGAAGCTCGGGCAGTTTAACCCCATTTTGTTTCCTATTATTGAGAAGGAAGTTAAGAAGCTCTTAGATGCCAAAATAATTGTACCTCTAAGATACTCAGACTGGGTGGCAAATTTGGTCCCTGTCAGAAAAAAGAATGGAGAAATCAGACTGTGTGTAGATTTCTGGAACTTGAACAGGTCCTCTCTTAAAGATAATTATCCACTTCCTAAAATGGATCACGTCCTGGAAAGGGTAGTTGGAGCAAATCAGATGTCTATGATAGATGGGTTTTCTGGGTACAACCAAATCGCCATGAACGAGCAAGACAAAGAAAAAACTGCTTTCACCACACCATGGGGTACATTCATGTATGATAAAATGCCTTTTGGTTTAATGAATGCAGAGGCTACCTTCCAGTGTGCCATGGATATCTCTTTCGTTGGGGAAAGAGATAAGTTTGTAGTAATCTACCTTGACGATTTGACGGTTTTTTCTAAAACCGATGAAGAACATTTGATCCATTTAAAACAAACTTTCAAAAAATGCCATAGGTATGGTCTGTCTTTGAACCCAAAGAAATCACATTTCGCTATGCAGGAAGGTAAGCTTTTGGGGCACATCATATTTAAATATGGGATCAAGATTGATCCTAAGAGGGTTGAAGCGATACAAACTATCAATATTCCTAGAAACGTTAAAGAAATTCAATCTTTCTTAGGTACAATAAATTTTTTACGAAGGTTTATACCAAATTTCACTGAGATTGTCAAATTGATCACAGGAATGCTGAAGAAAGATAGCAGAGTAAATTGGACGACTGAGGCTAAAGCGTCGTTCGAGCATATTAAGAAATTCATCAGCGAGGCACCTGTGTTAACGAGCCCAGATTACTTGAAAAATTTCTCATCTTCTCATTCGCTTCTCAACATACTATTGCTGCGGTGTTGCTGCAAAAAGATGATGAAGGCTTCGAATGCCCGATCGCGTTTTTTAGCAAGAGCCTCAGAGACGCCGAGCTAAAATATGATATAATAGAAAAATAGGCGTACGTAATGGTGAAAGCGCTAAAAGCATTCAGAACTTACATTCTGCATTCAAAAATTATCGCGTGCGTACCAACCAGTGCTGTGAAGGATATATTGGTACAGCCGGATAGTGATGGAAAACGAGGGCGCTGGCTCGCTAAAATACAAGAATTTGATCTGGAAATCAAGCCAACTAAATTGATAAAAGGAAAGGGTCTGGCCAAACTCTTGGCTAAGTCAAACCTTAGAGCTCTTGACATCAATTTCCTACAAGGGGAAGACGAAGACACACATTTGCAAGAGCCGGATGACCAGACATATCCAAACAAGGTTGAAGAAAAATTCATGTCGTCAGGCTGGTATAAAGATACAGTTTTCTATTTGTTAAACCTGAAATGTCCAGATGGACTAACACCAGCCAAATACAGAACTTTAAAACTCCATGTTGTAAAGTATTGCATCTCAGAGAATCAACTATACTGGAAGGATCCACTCGGGTTCTTACTAGTCTGTCTGGTTGAGACGGAAAATCCACAGGTCATAGAGGAATTTCATGGAGGAATATGTGGAGGACACCATGCATGGAGAGCCACAGCCTAAAAGATCCTGAGGGCCAGATATTATTGGCCGAAACTATTTTCGGACGTTAATGCCAAAGTACGTGTCTGTTACTCATGTCAAATATTCACTGGTAAGCAAAAACTCCCTGCACTACCACTCGTTCCAGTCAAAACTGAAGCCCCATTTCAACAATGGGGATTAGAAGTCAAAACTGAAGCCCCATTTCAACAATGGGGATTAGAATTTATAGGAGAAATTAATCCCCATTCCAGTGCTCAACATAAGTGGATCTTAACGGCCACAGATTATTTTACAAAGTGGGTGGAAGAAATTCCGACCAAAAGGGCAACAGACTCGGTGGTGATTGACTTCTTGGAAGATAACATCTTATCAAGATTCAGGTGTCCCCGAAAAATTGTTACCGACAACGCCCAGGCCTTCAAATCCATGGCTATGATCAACTTCTGTTAGAAGTACAGTATCGTTCTTGGTCATTCCACTGCTTATTACCCTCAGGGAAATGGGTTGGCTGAATCATCTAACAAGAGCCTGGTAAACGTAATCAAAAAAGTACTGAATGAAAAAAAGAGGTCCTGGCATGTACATTTGAAGTATGCGTTGTGGGAAAACCGCATCGGCACTAAAAGGTCTATCGGCATTTCCCCTTTTCAGATGATCTATGGGACCGAGGCAGTTCTGCCTATAAACTTAGCGTTGCCAGTGATGAAATTATGGCAGGATCAGAATGAAGAACCCAATCATGTAACCAGGAGAATTAACCAGCTGATTGAGGTTCAACAACTCAGAGTGGAGGTTGATGAGAAAATGCAAAAATACCAGGACGATATGAAAGCATTGTTCGATCTTAAGGCAAAGGAAAGAGAGTTCCTCCCAGGTGATTTGGTGTTAAGATGGGATACGAGAAGGGAAGAAGCCGCGAAGCATGGAAAATTTGACCACCTTTGGTATGGACCATTCAGGGTGTCGGCTCCAGAAGGAAAGAATTCCTTTCTTCTAGAAAATATTGATGGAGAAGTTCTCAGCGCCCCTGTCAACGGGCGATATCTAAAGCACTACATGACGTGACAATCATCGGATAGAAAAGAAAATAAAATAAAAATAAAAAATTATATATATATATATATATATATATATATATATTTGTAAATAAATAAATTTTATTATGAGTTTTTGTACATATTTATGTTTTTGTTCAAACATTTATTTTCAATTTTTGGTTTTCGTTCTTAAATTTTCAACACATTTTCAAATCAGATTTGTATTCGTTTTTTGCAGGATTCCAGCCTCAGACGAAGCTAACAGAAAAAAATAATGTGCAGGCCGGTGTGGATAATAGAACAACATAAATCAGGTGATACATAAGATAATTCATAGTCCACGAGGAAATTGAAAAGACAAAGGTGAGTTTTCTCGATACATAGGTCATGAAAGGTTGTTTAAGCAATCTGAGGTAATATTATTCAAATTGCAATACAAAAGGTTAGATAATAGGATTATTTTTGGCTTTGATCTTCAAACTAAATTTGAATGAATATGTTAAACCAAAAGCAGTCAGTCATAATTTTTGTTCCCAAATGCATTCGAAAACTAGTCCAGAACTGTTGTGACCGTTTTTATATCAAACCATTTAATTGTTGCCTTGTTTTATGTCTATATTTGGGCCTAAATTTTAGTGAGTCACTATCTTCCCAAACCTTTGGGAAGGGATAAAAAATTTTCGTTTCAAACCTCAAGGATTCTGAAGAAGATCTTAATAAGAAAGCTGGTCTTCACAACTACTTGATCCTCTGCTAAGCTAAGGAACATTTATAGCGATCCTAACTTTCCTAGGTTTTTCAATAGCGTCCGAAAAATCAAAGCTTGCTTGAACAGGATGTTCCTTAAAATTTTATTATTCTCCCGTTGTCTCCCTAAGAACTAAAGGTCTTGTGAGGGTCAAAGGAAGGTTGATACCGAGTAATAAAAATAAGTTGACAGACCTCTGATAAAAAATATTACACAGATCTCAGCCCTGATATAAACTGATTGCTCCCATCT
>CBVK0100681472.1:0-15163 GCA_900067695.1 Picea abies
TTCATATCCCATTTCAATTATTGTATCTAATTATTGGTTTCTAAAAGCACTGGCTCATTTGGATGCATGATAAGTTGTTCTTCTCATTAAGCCCTTGAGTTATCCCATTGGTCCACATACTTTGCTTATCAATTTCTTAAGTTACCAAGCATTCTTAGCCTACAACCCTAAGGAGTTTCTTGGAGTGATAACAGAAGGTATTGGTGAAATCCGGAACTCCTTGGCCCCTCTCTTGCCACAGTGTGGTCCATCTCATGTATTGGTCCTCATAGTTTCCAACAAGGTAATAATGTTCCTTTACCGCATCCACAAAAAAATCCCAAGTGGGATCGACCCCATATTTTCTAGACTCCTGATCTGGGATCTTTTCATCATGACTTATAAAGAATAGCATTAAATGAGAATAAATTAAAGTGCACCATTAAATAAGGGAAAACTAAAAATGAAGAGACATAAGCATCATATATGAACACAAAAAATTGATAACAGAGTTCGTCCCTGGTGGACTACGTCTCTGGGTCCTTCTCTCAAATGGGTAGGCTCTTTCATTAACTCAACAAAAGAATTTGGAATATACATAAATATATCTCATTCTGAAATCAAGATGCAGAAATAATGCTCAGATTAGAAAACAGACAACAACATTGAATTCATGGCGTCAAATTACCCAAAAATGATTGTCTCCATGCTTCGATCCGACTCTTTCATTCCCAGGCCCAAGAAGAATTTTGTCTCAATTTTTGTGCCCTCTGCAACCTGCAATTATGACTGTATCACCTCGAAATTCGTGCCTATAGGTCGTACGTTCTGCACCTCTCCCTGTAGCTAGGCGGATTGAAACTTTTTTAAATTTAATTGTGGGCGGATGTACCAAGTGGTACCTGCGGCGTAGTGGTTATGGGCGGATGTATTAAGGCTTGGGCTCTGGTGAAGGTTCCAGGGTCGAATCCCATGGACTCTGATTTTTGGTATATTGGTTATATATATTTGCAATACAAATGAACCGCCGCTAACTTTAGTAGAGTACCTAGAATCTCTTCCAATTGGTTGCCGAAGTTTGCATGGTCTGCTAGATTTGGCGGACCCGCCAATTTTTATTTTCGAAATTCGTTCATGATTTGTCATTGGGCATTTGCCATCTGCCACGTGGCAACCCCTAATTGGGCCACATGACGACCCCTCATTGGGCCACGCTGCTGCCTGCCAAATCAACACACCACTTCAGTGCCACGTTAGCATGCCATGTCAATCGTACGAACTGTACAGAATTTCACATGGCACGATTCGACTGGTCCACAAATCGGTCTGAAAAGCCAATAACCGGGTGACATGTGGCAGCCTATGGTGTTTCCACGTCATCATGATGATGTTATCATGCCATGTGTCACTTCCCTACTCTTCCATGTGCATTTTATGGATGATGATGTCATTCATACGGATGATGATGCCAGTAGTACTGATGCTAACTCATCCCCTGTTGATTGAGCTAGGTTGACCAAACTTTGACCATGAATATCTTCCAATCTGTAACTTTTTTTGATGAGTTGTTTGCACCGTTAGAAAGCTTGTGACGTGCTCTTCGCGATCATGATGTTTTCACTGAGTTTTGGGAACTTTGATTTTTTTTCCCTTTCTCTGTCTACTAGAGCCATTCTGAGCATTCTAAGTTACCTCTTTGAGTTCTGAGTTATTCTTAGCCTTATCTGGATCCTTTTTGGATCATTCCTTCCCACTGAGAGATTTTTGTACCACCAAAAGCATTCATCAATCAACTAGTAAGTGAGGGAAGAGTTCTCTCACTCTTTCCTTCTCGATCCGCCATGCCTTGCTGGACTATGTACCCTTTAGGCGTACTTGAGGATAAGTAATTTCATTCCTACGTTAAGGCCTCAGTCTTCGATCTAGGATGATATCTTCCTCCATGTTCTCCTTGATTTCTTGGATGACCTATTGAATCCTCTAAATGAACTTGCGGGTTGCATCTCTCTCCCTGTCATCTTTCCCATACAGCAAGTCCAAGGGGATTTTAGGTGAAGACCCAAGACAAGTCTCAACTGGAGAATCCTGAGTGAAAGAATACATGACTTGATTATACATAGGTTGGACATATAATAATTGATCATCTAATGCCTTAGGATGTTGGCTACAATATCCTGGTGCAACTAGACCACCATATCATTTACCATCTTTGTCTGTTTGTCGGCCCATGGATGGAAAGAAATGCTCCTCCCCATCATGGTGTCCATGAGCTGCCACAAAATTTTCCAATATTATCATAACAATCAAGACTATCGACCGAAGACAATGAACGTGGACAACCCGAAATGGACCCTTACATACTAGGATAACAAAAGAGCAACCTTCTTTTCACACAACCTATCCACTGCTACACCTAAGTAGACATGACTCATACTAGACATGGGAAATCCCCTTACAAAATCCACTGAAAATAATTCCCAAGGATACGAGCAAATAGGAAGTGGTGTGTACAGCTCTGGCCTTTCAATAGTGGGCTTATAAAATTACAACACACCTTCCTTTACAATAGTGGTTACAAATATTTTCCTTTGAGGAAAATTCCACCCCTATAAATATATTACAATTTCCAAATGCCCAAGTACAAATGAAACAAAATCTTCTTCAGTTACATGCACTTCCCTGTAGGAAGGAAAGTGAGGTTTACACAAATGGTGGAGTAAGTTGTCCTGCAAACAAAACTTCTTCACCTGCAAACCCTAGAAGATCCCACATACATCTTTGAATATTTCATCAATAGTATAACATCCATCATTATTGATATTAGCTAAGTAAACATTCTTGAAAATGATATATGTAACAGTAGGAGATCTAAAAAGCATGTTTGTCCTTATGACATTGGTATTGGCACTGGTCTCAAACTTGCATGGCTGTTGAAGGTCAGGTAAGGCGAGCATTGGCACAATGTCGATCTTTAAAGTATCGAAGGTCTTCTGCCCGCTGCCTTCCCACTAAAAGACCTGTCTCATCTTAATCAATTCATTCTTATGTAAAGGATCAAGAGGATTAACAACATCAGAATTAGCTTGGCATTCCCCCTTTACAATCGTGAGTACACGATTCTTGTTAGTGTTTATAAGTCTTTTTACTTGGCCTGAACTAACAAGTTTAGATTTCTCCTTTATGTTGTAAGCTTTACTGATGTATTCCACTCCATATTTTGTAAGATGGTATTTGTTTTCCTTTCGAAAGAAGATATATTTTCTATCATAAAGATAGGGACTCCCTAATACAATACCACATACATCCAAAGGAACCACATATAGATCCACTTCATCTACCATCTTAGAAGAAATAGAAAACCTCAACCTACACTGCTTAGTGACATTCAACTTTGCTTTATCAGATGCCCAACTGAGAGGGTAAGGTTTATGGTGAGGTCTTGTGGTTAATTCCAATTTCTTAACAAGTGTCTCTGATATTAAATTGACTTGGGAACCCAGATCAAATAATGTGTCTATCTTTGCATGTTTCGATACAACTCTTATGTGGAATAGTGCACTTCTCCTTTTATCGTCATCATGTGATTCATTTAAAGAACTTGAACATGCATAAAGGAATCTTTACCTTGCATTCCCACTGCGACGATCATCTCTTCATCACCTGAATCAGAACCAAGATTATGTTGCACTATAGAAATGATATTTGGCTTCCCCTTGTCTCCAAACTGCTTTGGTCTTAACTCTGGATGTAGTTTCCAACAATGTTCTCTATCATGACCAGTTTTCTCACAATGGTTGCAAGAGGGTTTTCCTTCTTCCTTCTTTGTTGCATTTGTCCTCTTGTCCTTCCCATTTTTTTTTCCATTGAAATGGTTTTAGAGTGCTTGAATAGTTTTTCCTCCTATCTATTCTTACCCCTGCTTTCAAGGTGGATGGCTTGCACACAAACTTCATCAAGACTAGTGGGGTTAAACAAGAGTAAAGTATGATGAATATAACTAGGAAGTGTGCCAATATACTTCATTAAAGTTTCATAAGAATATAAAGGAATGTTAAATGCAAGAGATTTCTTCCTAAATTCTCCCGTGAAACTTTGTACAATTTGACCTTTACTTTGCCTTAAAGTTTGCCATTCCATCATTTCTTTATGTAAATACCCTAATGGATAAAATTGCTTCCTTATCGCTGATTTAAATTCCGACCACAAGGAAAGAAGATTACCACACTTACTTCTGTCCTCAAGATTTCTCTCCCACCATATGAGAGTGGTGCCTTCCAACCGAAGAGAAGCCACTTGCACTTTAAATTCTTCTTCATCAATATGTTGAACAAGAGAATACACTTCAGCTTGTCGGATTCAATTATCTAGATTTTCAGGATTAACATCTCCATTAAACATAGGTAAAGAAAATTTTACATCAAGCTTTAATAATGGTTTCTTAAAAGAGGATTTATGGCTATAATGATGAGAATGCTCAGAGGATGAAGAACTAGAACTTGAAGGTGAAGACAAAGGCTTAGGAGGGTCTCCTCCAACCCCTTGGTTTATCGAAGAATCATCATCTGCATGTGCTTCCTTTTTCTTCCCTTTATTCTTCATCCTCTTCTCATAATCTCCATACATTCACTCGACCATTTCTGACATGCGATAAAATACCATGTGAAATCTTTTCTCATGTTCATCATGCTTGTACTCTTCTGCGATTTTCTTCCTTCTGAATACAAGGCCAACTTCAAGATTGAACATCTTAAGAGTTCCTTCACCCTGCTTATGCTTGGCCCTAGTAAGCATTCACACTCAACAATTTAAGTCAAAGACGATTGCTTTGATACCAACATGATCCAGGATCTTTTCATCGTGACTTATAAAGAATTGCATTAAATGAGCATAAATTAAAGTGCATCATTAAAGAAGGGAAAACTCAAAATGAAGAGACATAAGCATCATATATGAACACAAAAACTTGATAACGGAGTTCGTCCCTGGTGGAATACATATCTGGGTCCTGCTCTCAAATGGGTAGGCTCTTTCATTAACTCAGCAAAATAATTTGGCAAATACATAAATATACCTCATTATGAAATCAAGCTGAGAAATAATGCTCAAATCAAAAAATAGACAACACCATTGAATTACCCAAAAATGACTGTCTCCATGCTCTGATCCGACTTTGACACTCCCAGGCCCAAGAAGAATTTTGTCTCGATTTTTGTGCCCTATGCAACCTGCAATAGTGACTGTATCACCTCGAAATTCATGCTCACAGGTCATACGGTCTGTGCCTCTCCTTGTAGTTGGGAGAATTTAACCTTTCAAATTTAATTGTGGGCGGATGTACCAAGTGGTACCCGCAACATAGTGGTTATGGGCAGATGTATTAAGGCTTGGGCTTCGACGGAGGTTCCGGGGTCGAATCCCACAGACTCCATTTTTCGGTATATTGGTTATATATATCTGCAATACAAATGAACCTCTACTAACTTTAACAGAGTAGCTAGAAGCTCTTCCAACTAGTTTCCAAATTTGGCGTGGTTCGCTAGATTTGGCGGACCTGCCAATTTTTGTTTTCGAAATTCGTTCATGGGTTGTCATCGACTGTTTCCTGCCTGCCACATGGTAGCCCCTGATTAGGCCACGTGGGAGCCTCTAATTGGGCTATGCTTCTCCCTACCAAATCAACACGCCACATCAACACCACTTGAGCATGCTACATCAGTCGTAGGGACTGTAAAAAATGCCACGTGGCACGATCCGACTGGTCCATAGATCGGTCGAAAAAGCCAATAACCGGGTGACATGTGGCAACCTCTAGTGTTTCCATGTCAGCATGACACATGTCACTTCCCTTCTCTTCCACGTGCACTGTACAGATGATGATGTCATCTGTACGGATGATGACGTCAATAGTACGAATGTTGACTCATTCCCTGTTGACTGGGCTAGGTTGATCAAATGTTGACCGCTAATATATGCCAAGCCGTAACTCCGTTTGACGATCTGTTTGTGTCGTTAGAAATCTTGAGACACACTCTTCGGGATCATGCCATTTTCACTAAATTTTGGGAACTTTGATTTTTTTCCCTTTCTCTGTCTGCTGGAGCCATTTTGAACGTTTTGAGTTGCCTCTGTGAGTTATGCGTTATTCTTAGCCTTCTCTAGATCCTTTTTGGATCAACTCCTCTGTGGAACTTTTCTCCCAGTAAGCTTCCCACCAATGTTTGACATGGGGGAGATCCTTAAGGAATGCAAAGGTGATCTTTTCCCTGTCAGAGAAATTATGAACAGAGAAATAACCTTCTAGCAGATTTAACCATTTGTCTAGGGCATCCACATCTATCTGTCCTTGAAATATGGGAATATCAAAATTAACTTGTACCTTTAAAGGAGAGGTTTCTCCGAAGTGGTCGCTTGATGAAGATGCCCCTATTTTTATCAGAAGGTGTTGAAGGATGTGGGAAAAATTCTCCATAATTTCGTCCCTCTGTCACGTGAGAGCTTGCTCAAGCAATAGATTGATAGAATCACCTGATCTGTCATTTTTATTTTATTCCACCATTGAGGGTTTCTTGGGTGTGTGAGAGATATTTTCCTCAAGAGAGACAAGCTCGAGACCCAACTTGTTATACTCATACCTCATCGGGGACATGCACTGAAAAATGATCAAGAGCAACCTGCTCTAATACCACCGATCAAGATTATTTTTGGCATAAAATGAGAGAGAAGATATAATAAGGAAATGCACATATATGTATCATGTTAACACATAAGATTGTATTATAATTTGAGATAATTTCTCAAAATACAATTGCTATAGGAGGGTTCCTGCACTTTTGGACAGCTTGACTTCAAGTCCATTTTTCAGGGGTTTTGAGAAGGCGTCTGCAGTACTTGACGATTCCATTGTGTAGCAGACATCATACTATTTCCAACCATATCTCTTGCATCCCAAAATATTCTAGGAAGTCCTCCAAACACCCTCTCAAATACCACATTGTGTTTCTGCTGAGAGCACGTTGCGCTTTTGCAATTTATGAGAGACTAACTTAAAACTTGGATTATGAACAAATGAGAAGGTATTTTTGAAAAATGGAGGAGGTTTTTGTTCATCACATACCAAATAACAAAAAATTCTCTCAGTTTTGCAAAATGTGTTATGGTTAGAGATATATTAGACACATAAAAGGTGCTACAGAATCACCTAGACAAACACACAAAGGGCGCTATGGAATCACCTAGCCAGACACACAAAGGACGCTATGAAATATGCAGAACTGTTTTACAATGACGCTATGAAATTTCCTGTAGCGGTTACTGTTTGGATATTCTCCTTGTTGGGAGGTTACCATCTTCCAAGGAAGGTTCGAATGGTCTCCTAGGATTTTTTTGGACATGAGAGACATGTGTTCCATCTCCAGATCAATTAGGATGACCTGTTTCAAAAGGCATTTATCATCATAGACAAAATCCCCAAAAAATAGGAATTCGTTAGGCTTTTGTTGGAATCTTTTGCAATAAGACTCCTAAATGGAGGAGGATCCTATGTAACTCCTTGGTTTCGACCTCCTTATGGTAGATATATATTAATCACTATAAATATAAGGGTTTTTAAGGAGAGAATGGTTGGATTCATGAGCCAAGAGAGGAGAGATTTGGAGGAGCAGTTTTAGTTGCTCATTTGTAAGCCTGAGGGTCTATTTGTAATGAAATTTTCTACCATTAAAGATTCATGAGAGGTGTTATCATATTGTCTTCCGTGTTTTCCCACTTCTTTGTTATCTTCTTACTTGAACATATTGCAGGTTTTGAGGATCATAGCTTCCATTGATTGATGGATTCATGAACAACATAGGATCTGTTGTAGCTTTCCCATTAAATCATTGTTCATTGTTTAGGAAAATCTTTATCTATTGCAGAAATGATCTCTGTATAATGGATGTTCTTCCTTTTTTCATATTCACCATTCTTCTACTCATCATTATATATCTCTTTGTCTGATATACAGTTTGATTGCCTTTGATTTGTAGGATGTTATGACTCCATGCCTAATGGAATGCCTATGCAAACATTTTGTTGCCCTCTCCCTTTCTTTCCTAGTCTTGTTGATCCACCTACTCAAAACATTTAATCCATTTATATTCTGATGGGTACTAGGCTTTCACTTACAACAATCTAAGTGTGACTCTCAGTGCTAACATTAATGGCATCGTTGCCGGGGAACGAAGTGTGAAGCTAGCTTACATGGGAGAACGACATAGATCCAACTCTTGATGGTAGACAAGAGAGGGATACATAAAATTGACTGTAATCATCTACCCAGGGACTCCATAATCAAAGAATCCACTGGGGAGGATCCTGTTGATAGAAATATGACCATAGGAAAGGGGATGACCAAGTATCAGCTTAAAATCTTTCTTCATAAACTTTTGTTGTTCTTTATTAGCTCATTTTTTATTTTCCCTTCACATATAAAGAGGATCATCTTGTGCTTTGTTTATTCGGATGAGCATCAACCTTCTTTTATATATCCATCCTTTCTAAAAGAAAATTTGCAGCATGCTTGTGTTTTTGAGGTTGGTCCTAAAACTTCATTTCATCCTATTGAGAAATACAAGATTTATATCTCTATCCGTCTCGAACATACTCAGCCTCGTGACCATGAGAATGATAAAAGTGTTTCAAAGCCTTCTAAGATCTCATTATATTTAGTTATTATCGAGCCTTTCCATGATATTTTTAATCCTCATGTTCATCCCGCTGCTTTTCAAACTAGAATCAGGATAAATATGTTCAAGCCTTTAAAGCTGTCGTATATCCTTCATCCATATTCTCTTGATTTTCTTGAGTACCTTCCCCATTTTTATGGAGAGGATCATGTCACATCTGAGATAGTTCATGATGATGTTTTTTTTTTTGTAAGTAAGAGGTTTTATATATAAAGGGCCTTCAAAAAACTAGACCAGAGGTACAAAAACATGATAGTAGTCGTATTGTAGTTACTGAACTGCCCCAATAGAGGGGAAACTAGTTCAGCCAGCCAGGTAAGTCTAGCATTGATAGTCTAACAATATTATATAATAGAACTAAGCTGACTGGAAAGAAACTAAAAGAAGAGACTACTAAAAAGTAAAGAACCCCTGTGGGATCAAACACTTGGTGAATAACCTGGCCAGGTGGCAAGAACGACCTCGTACCAAGGCTCCTCTTCAATGAGTGTCACTGTGCTTTCCAACTATATGTCAGCATCCACGTTGCTCGCATCCCTGTTGGTGACTGACAAGGTGTCCTGTAGCACATGCTGTCCTGTAGCCTTCTCCACGTCCGTACCCTCATGCTCGACCTGCTCCACATCAATCTCTGCAGAACGTTGCGTCTGAGCATATCCTTCGTTGGTCTCTGCATGGGGTTCCTCTGCTGAAGCCACACCTACTGGGTTGGAGGGGAAAGCGTTTTGGAAGGAGGAAAGAATCTAAAGGAGGGTCAAGATCTTTCCATCCGTGATCTGTAGTTGGAATTGGAGGTCTTCCATTCCCTGACGGAGTTCGAAGATGAAACCATAGAGAATGGTAAAGCTTTCTTTCAGCTGCGAGTCAAGGATGGAGTCAAAATACGGGTTCGCTTTGTTTCGGGCCCTTCGAACAGGAGGTGTCTCCCCCATGGGAGGCCTTGAGGAGCCAGCTACTAGTGCATGGGGAGGCTCGAAGGTTTTGGAATTCAGTGGGACAACAAGGTATCATGAAGAGGAGCCCGACGAGCTGTCAATAATGGCTAATCATTCAAACCAAGAGACAGGCGAGGTGGAGGAGGCGAGAGGTGCTAGCTCGGATTGCAGAGGCAGCGAGGAGATCATGGAGGGTGAACCAGGGGGAGAGACAGAGGGCCGGGGTCAGGGAAGATGCCATGGAGAGCCTCTTCACGACCGTCCTCTTTGACGTGGAATAATTTTTGTTGTTTGAAGGCAGAAAAATACTAAGTGCTCTAGGGAAATGCATAGAGCCTAGAGATGGGCAGGGGCTGTGAGCACCATGAAAGTCCAGTCTAAATCAGGCCAGGGCAGCGAAGGGATGTGAGATTCAATCTGTGAGTGAGGATGAGAAGCAAATACAGACGGAAGAGCCATAGAGAAGTTCATAAAGGGGACAGGTGCAGTATAATTAAAGTTGCTGCAACGACGTAAGGTCGATTTAATGCAGGGTCGGGGCAGTGGGCGTTGGCATGAACTCATCACATGGCTCCTTGCCTCGTTGGCCTACCCATACTCCCTCCTTGTGCCATTTGGCTTGCACTAACACCCCATCCGGGGGTAGTTCATGATGATGTTACTACGAGGTTGTTCTCCAAATATTTGTTTAGAGATGTTGCAATATGGTTTAAGAGTTTGAGAGATGATTCCATTGGTTCTTGGATTGAATTGTCCAATACGTTTCTAAAGAATTGGGGTGAGAACAAGTCTCTTGATTTGTACCTCGTTGATTTTTATGCCTTGATGAGAGAGGAAGACGAAGTCTTGTCTGTCTTGAATAGAAGATTCTACAACATTTATCATGACATGCCTTTGGAGATCCGGCCTACAAAGATTGTTTCCATGGTATACTACATTATGGCTCAACATTCAGAGCTTGTCCTTCTCCTATTTGAAAGGAAGTATTCATCCTTAACATGCTTATTTGAAGATGCCCAAGAAATTGAGGAGAACATCCTTTCTTCCAAGAGAGTTTGAGATCCATATTAATTTGAAAATATTCATGAACATGAGCAAGGGAACTGTCAGTATGTTTTAGTTTTTGAGCATGAAGGCAACGAGTATGAAGCAGATTTGGAAAAATAGAAAGGATGTAAGTATATTTCAGATTCGGATCAGAATTCTTCAGTGTTAGTAGATGTTTCTATGGATAGGTATGCATGGAAAGTTGATGATCAATTTTCAAACCATTTTGATCATGAGCTAATTGATGATTGCATAGGTAATTACATGTTTCTAGATGATAAAAATAAGTTTGCTTTAAACCATGTTTTATCATCATCTTGTGATCATGATTCTGAAGATAAAGTTGTTGCTACCGATGATCAAAATTTGATCACAAGAAGACTAGATTTTTATCAGTTTTCACGCAAAGATGTAGTCATGGATGAACAATTGTTTTCTGTCGATCAACATATTTTTTATATTGGTTTCAAGGATCCATTTGTAGCCTTGTTGGGGTCTTATTTTTCATCTTATCAGAACATTTTAGATTACATTTATTCACCAACACTTCCAAGTGAGTTTTGTTTCCTGAAGGAATTTTTAATATTGTTGTTATATTTCAGACATTACCTTTTGATTAGTGGTATGGACAAGATCATTTCAGTTTTGAAGCTACTTAAGTGGTTGTTATGGAAGTCTGTCTTTACTTGACTAATTTGCAGATCTAGTTAGAGGTAGGGTAGCATAGGAAATAAGCTCGCTTTCCAAACATTTACTTTACTTTAGTTTGTAGCAGATATATTAGTTAGATTTCTTGAATAAGTGGCAGTTTTTGATAGTGTTCAGAGATTGGTTGCACAATTGACTCCATAGCCCAATGGATAAGACAACTGGAACTGCATGTTCTTGGAAGCTCACAGGGAGCATGCCATCCCATATGGAGCCATATGTTAACACATAAGATTGTATTATAACTTGAGATAATTTCCCAAAATACAATTGCTATAGAAGGGTTCATGTACTTTTGGACAACTTGACTTCAAGTCAATTTTTCAGGGGTTTTGAGAAGGTGTTTACAGTACTTGATGATTCCATTATGTAGCATGCATCATAAAATTTCCAACCATATCTATTGCAGCCCAAAAATCCTCTGGTAAGGCCTCCAAACACCCTCTCAAATACCACATTGCGTTTTTGTTGAGAGCACTTTGCGCTTCTGCAATTTTTGAGAGACTAACTTAAAACTTTGATTATGAACAAATGAGAAGGTATTTTTGAAAACTGGAGGAGGTTTTGTTCACCGCATACCAAATAACAAAAACCTCTCTCAGTTTTGAAAAACATGTTATGGTTAGAGAGATATTAGACACAGAAAAGGCACTATGGAATCACCTAGCCAGACACACAAAGGGCGCTACATAATCACCTAGCCAGACACACAATGGGCACTACGAAATGTGCAGAATTATTTTACAACAGTGCTACAAAATTTCATGTAGCAGTTATTGTTTGGATATTGCCTTGTTGGGAGGTTTCCACCTGTCAAGGAAGTTTCGAATGGTCTCCTAGGATTTTTTTGGACATCAGAGACATGTGTTCCATCTCCAGATCAATTAGGATGACTTGTTTCAAAAGGCATTTATCATCATAGCCAAAATCCCCCCAAAAAAGGAATTTGTTAAGCTTTTGTTGGAATATTTTGTAACAAGACTCCTAAATGGAGGAGGATCCTATGTAACTCCTTGGTTTCGACCTCCTTAGGGTAGATATAGATTATTCATTATAAATATACGATTTTTTGATGAGAAAATGGTTGGATTCATGAGCCAAGAGAGGAGAGAGATGGAGGAGTAGCTTTAGTTTCTCATTTGTAAGCCTGAGGGCCTGTTTGTAATGACATTTTCTACCATTAAATATTCATGAGAGTTGTTATCAAATTGTCTTCTTTGTTTTCTAACTTCATTTTTATCTTTTTTCTTGAACATATTGCAGGTTTTGGTGATCATAGCTGCCATTGATTGATGGATTCATGAACAACAGAGGATCTACTATAGATTTCCCATTAAATCATTGTTCATTGTTTAAGAAAATATTTATATATTGAAGAAAGGATCTCTGTATAATGGATGTTCTTCCTTTTTTCATATTCACCATTCTTCTACTCATGATTATATATCTCTTTGTCTGATATATAGTTTGATTGCCTTTGATTTGTAGGATGTTATGACTCCATGCCTAATGGAATGCCTCCGCAGACATTTTGTTTCCCTCCCCCTTTATTTCCTAGTCTTGTTGATCCACCTACTCAAAACATTTAATCCATTTATATTTCGATGGGTACTAGGCTTTCACTTACAACAATATAAGTGTGACTCTCAGTGCTAACATATTAGATATCAAACGATATAACATAAATATATTAGAGATGCAACCATAAACACAGATATAGAGTAATACAAAATTTTTGTTAATGAGCGAAAATGTACAAAGACTGTAAAAATACAGAGTGAAAGACTCGCTGGAATGGTGGTAGCTTATCTCTGAGAAGAGACATGACATATACTTGCATTCGAAAGAAGATGATTGTTACAATGAGGCTCCAAAGGCCTTTTTAACATAAGTAAAATACAAAACCATAACCCGGTGTTGGGGTCTAAAGATGTCCTAAAAAAACCTTAGTTTAACATTAATTTATCAACCGTGGATTCATCTTTTATTTCAAGAATATCAGCAAAGTCTATGTAGATAGTTGTAGAGGTTAAAATCGTGTAGTTAAAGAAAATCCGAGTTTATCAACAATCAAGTTCCTCACACATTCATTAAAACTCTGAAACTAATAGCTCTACTCAACAGAATCATAATCTGATCTATAACATGTTGTGAATTAAAGGCATTAACTAAATTGCTAAATTTATCTAACTAAGAAACAGTAATTGAATCTATGAAAATGCTTAATAAACTAAGTACTGTAAATTGAGAAGGAACATCAAATGCAGAATTAAGTGAAAGGAACAACAACTGTAAATTTAATAAAGGGAAAACACGTGTGAAAATGATAAGAACTGTCATGCAATAAACTAAAACGATGGAAACTAGAACAACAATCGATAACATTCAAATGAAGCATATATCTTCTGTAATCAAACAACATAACCAATCTATAAAAACATCAACACACTCATGCATTTATCTTAAATGTTGCAAAAGAGATTTAAATCACGGACCATAAATCAAATCGATACAATTACAGATTGAGACAGTAACCCCTTCCGATTGGCCCCACGGTCTTCAGAAGTACTGCTGCTAGAAACTCAGTATGCAAAAATGATAAAAATGCTCAAGGCTTCCATTAGCTTCATAACTGGTAAAACATTTGCAATATACTGCTTGTACAGAGAAATTCAAAGATTCAAATGCTTGGATAATTTTCTTCCATGTTTCTATATGGTTCATTACCCTATATATATTACAATAATATGGGTAAATTAAGTTATCCTGAGGATCGAGAGATCCTCAGGATTGCTTTTACTATCTATAAAGATTACAAAATAGAGAATCAATCTTACTCAAAACTTATTTACACCTGATTTCTTCAACCTCCAATAGTCCATGAATCTTCAAAATTTTCTTAGATATCTTGAGTTTAACAATATTTGTCCATTCCTACAATAAAATCAAACAATTCAAACCGAAATTCAGAAATGATCTAATATTACTCAATAATATTTCTAGAAGACTTTGATATCATTTTATTCCATAATTATCTCTAATTAATGGAAAAGTCAATCAAGATCATGTCTAAAACCATGGTGATAAGGAGGATATTTGTACCTTTTTCTCAACTCAACATACTCCCCATCTTACCTTCTTGCATGTCCTCATGCAAGTAAATATTTTACATGTAAAGCAGTGATGCTGAAAGGAGGAGAGGTATGTTCACCAGGTCTCCTGAACCCATTCTTACTTCTGATCTCTTCAAAATAAGCTTCTTCCCTCTTCCTATTAATCCCATAATCACTTTGGTAACCTTATGGAGGATACCAAATAATAGGAGGACTATATCTGCACCCAATCCAGGTAGGTCCTTCATCCAGGATCATTCTGACATACCTTTCCAACTCGAAGGTGGATGCATGAAAGTTTTTGAAACTAAAGGGTTCCCTATTTTTGACTGAATTTGGGGACGCATCCCATCTTAGTTCAGAAGCAATAATAGATTCTTCTTTAATCCACCTAAAATATGGTAGACCTGAACGTACAACCTATCAGTGGATAGGAGCTAAAGAGTCTACAACCTTCTCCCTTTTCATGAATGTTCTGTGTTGCATAATGGTTGCAAACGATTTAGGAGGTTCACCTCTGATCTAGAGGTCCAACCCAATCTCCCTTTTCATAAAAACCTTGTGTGCTTTAGCCCACCTAGTTTGGTTCTTGGTAAAAGACAAAAATGCTTGAAATTGTATGTCCCCAATGAAAGGATTAAGGTTCTCTTTTATGTTT
>CBVK0100681473.1:0-11317 GCA_900067695.1 Picea abies
CTTGAAATTGTATGTCCCCAATGAAAGGATTAAGGTTCTCTTTTATGTTTACTCACACACAAAGTATTGCACTCCTTCTTCTCGTTCTCTAAAGCATGAAACAAACTCAGAAACAATGGTGAACTCAAAAGGTTTGTCTGCTCTAATAACTTTTATCCTTAGAAACAATAACGTTCTATTAAAAACAAGGTGTAATGAGTGGTAGGAGCCCTGCAATCTACTATATCAAAATAAACAGAGAAAATTTCTTTGATTTTCTCCAAATCTTTATCTAACTGGCCCTGTACTTTATTCACCTTTCTTTGAGCTTTGTTGAGCTCAACAAAAGTCTTGTTCTCTTTTTGTGACATGGCTTTAAGTTGTTTAAAAAATTTCTGATGCTCTACCATGGTTACCATCTCACTCCTACATTGAGTCAGGGTCTGTTGGGTTTGCACCAGCTCTGCCTCTAACCTGTTAATGATAACACTTTGTTTAGGAGACTGAAATGCTTCCTCAGTCTGAACAACTTTCTCTTTTGTTGTTGGGGAATCTATTTGGGTCTCTATATCAATTGTCTCCAAAGGAGAAGGAAAATCTGTAGGAAGCACTCCCTCAGTTTGGAAATTTGTTTCTTCTACTGTTGGAATCTTTGTTTGAGTCTCTATCTCTATTGTTTCCAATGGAGCAGACAATTCTGTCTATGTTGCAATAGAAACGGTATGGACTGTCCTCCTAGGAAGTGGGTTCCTTCCCTATGTTCTAGGCCTTTTGGACTTCTTCCTTTCATATGCCTTATTAGCTTGCTCCAATTGTTTCCTTAATTATTTAATTATTTCTTTGAGTCTACCAACTTTTTGCTTCAGTACTTTGATTTTTTTAACCCTTTTTCTTAATATCCTATTTTCCTTTTTCAATTTTCTGATTTTATTGTGGCCTTTTCCTATTGTTTTCTATTTATGGGGAACATCAAGGTTTTCCTCACCTTGATAAGCTAATGACTGTTCCCTTGTTTCTTCTTTATGCTCTATCTGTTCTACAGGGTTGTTTACCTCAATGTGAGGTTTTGGCTGTGTTGTATCTTCGGGGAATGGAATCTTTATGTCAGGGAGGTCCAAGGTAGGGTTTGAAGAAGAAGTTGCTTCTTGGTGTTCTTCAGAACTTCTTGTGTCTTCGGTAACTGATGTCCCTAAATTCCCCAGTACTTGAGCCATTTATACCTCATAACTTTTGAAAAAATGTTCTGTAAGGTTTTCAAGTGATGGCTATTATGTTTGTGCATTTTCTTGAGTGTCTTGTGAGGGTTGTTATGCCTGCATAGCTTCCTAAATTTTTTCAGGTTGAATTGTCTTTTTTCGCCTTCTTCTTTTCATAGTAGAGGTTTCAGGAATAAAAATTGTTATTTTTCTCCTCTTCCTTGATGTTTCTTCCTGATGGGGTCTGCTTCAATTTTAGGCTGGGGTAGTGGAGTTTCAATTTGGGCACTACCTCCTTCTTCCTGAGTTGTCTCAACTCTCTGTGAGGGGGTTTCTTGGTGAATTTTGGGTTGTTCGATTTGTAGGGGCCTATCGGCCTCGATTAGATCACCCCAATTTATTTGATTTTGGATTAGGGCCCTATTTACTATTAGATTTACTAGTCCATGGTGACTAATTATAGTGACATGATATTTAGCCTTCTAAGTTCTTGCAACAACTTCATGTAACATGGCATTTAGAAAAAATGGCAAATTTATTACTAACCTATGTTTTAGTGTTGCTAACAATTTGAGGTGGCACGGTTGCACCACATCGTACCTCCCATCACATGTGATATACCTTTGTATTTCTCCTTCCAGATCCATCCATGGCTCACTGAGAGTGGTGGGGTTGAGTCCCTTCCCCTTTTTATCGAGTTCTTCTCCAGGTTCTACGAAAGATTCCACAACCTCCTTGAGCATTCTATACTTCCCCGTCCACTGTATGCCTTCATTGGGGAGGCCTGTAACCTCTGCTATAATTTCCTCAGTGACCATAATTTTTATATCTCAGATCATAGAGATTCCTCTTTGCAAGTTCTGGAAAAATTATAGCGTGATATTCGTGTCATATCCTTGCAATCTGTTGAAGTACTCTGTCCACCCCAGACGATGTAAAATTTCTCTTTCCTAGTCGGTTACCTGCAACAATGTGGGCTCTCGACGTACACTTTAACCACCCATGTCTTCTGTGAACAGATGCGGACAACTATTGTTCCCTGCTGCAGCTTAGTTCGACCAAATTTTGAAACAATATCACCAGAAATAGAAAATATCATAGAAAAACAGATGTATATAAAAATGTGAGTTTTCCATTTATTGCAATCATTATGATCTATTGGTAAATGTGCAGGATATCTGCCCCCTCATAAATGGAAAGGTCGACCTTGACCGTCGACATGTGCGAGTGTAAGGATGGCAGGTAGTTCAAGTGAGGTGTGATTACTACGCTGCCACCACTATTGGAGAACAATCATTAATAAAATTCAAAAGCACTTTAACACTAATCATGAAAAATAATCACTCTTGTGTGGGAAATTCAAATTTACATACCTATGTTCAAAAAAACGTTTAAGGAAAAAGATACCGAATAATTTAAATTTGTTCACATGTTTAAAAATATTCCACATGTCATAACCTTGTTAATTTTCCTTGTTATTGGATATAACCAGAATTATAGCCTCATTGTTAGGAAAGGAAGTCTAGGAACACACAAAAAAATTGGCGTATTTAAGGTAAACTTCCATACCACAGGCAGAGCCACTGCTGCCAGCATGCGTCCATAGCCTCAACAAGGTTGCCTTTTAACACATAGATGAGCTTGTATCCTTAATAAATAGCTTGAATCGTCTTTTCCCAAAAATACCACTATCCTGGTTTGGTATCCATATAACGACAATGCCACTCACTAGATCGTAACCTAAGTGATCAAGTTGGCCCGTGATGAGACCTCTTGTCCTTTGACGGAAAAATTCCAAAACCCATTGTCGTGGTGTGGTAGCCATAGTGGGAATGTCACTTATGTCATTATCTTATGATCATGGTAGGTTGGCTCATGATGAGATCCCCTATCCTTTATGGGAGAAGTTTATTACTTATATTTAATAAATTTTTTATTTATTTTTAAGCTCTATTAAGGGAGGTTCATCTACTCCTTTAGAGCGAGGGATGATGTAAAAAGTGTAAGAATGCCAAGTAAAAAAATTTCTTTAGACTCCTTATTATGATATGAAAGAAAATTATCATTCAAGTATATGTATATATAGGGGAAAGAAACTAATTTTGGTGGTTAAGGATTATGAACAATAGTTAAGATAATTCAGAGAAATTAATCGAAAAACAATTCGATAAGGTATGCTAGATAGTCCACACAAAAATGACAAATCGTTACTTATGAGCATTAGAAGTGGTGTTGATGAAAATTAATTAGTGAAGGTCATACCCAAAGGAGTGGCTAACTTAATAATGACATGCTTTTTTATGAGAAAAGAATCATGCCTTTTGGGAGAAAGGAACAACAATAAGGAAAAATCGTAGAAGGAACAACAGTTGTTCCTTTTGAATGAACAATGCTATCAAAAAAGGAACGATGATCACTACAAAGGGAACAATGGTTGTAACAAAGGGGATGATAATCGTTACTTTCAAATGAACAACAATTGTATGCAAAGGGAACAACAATCGCTCGTAGGGAACAATAGTTGTTTCGTTCAAATAGACGACAATTGTACTCAAAAGGAATAACAATCGCCTGAAGGGAACAATAGTTGTTTCGTTCAAATGGATGACAACTATACGCAAAAGGAACAACAATTGTTTCATTTTAAATGAACGACAATGATGATGTTCAAATTTTAACCATCTAGTTAAGTGATTGGAAACCTCCTAGAGACATTTTTGTTTTAGTGAATCTACGATTGATTAGTCATCAACTAAATTCATTCAATTTCTATGGGTAGGTTTATTCAATAATAGAAGTATTGGATGGCTTTTTAGTATCATGCATTCATTGCAGTCACCTGATTTTTTCTGCGGAACATGACATATTCATCTTCTGTCAAAATAGGGTTTATATTTACTGGGTTTTTCAAGGTGATATAGGAGCAAGGAACATAAAAGAGTGCTAATTATATTCATTACAGTCATCTTTTCTAGTTATTATTCTCTCAAGTGACTTTCCTAAAAATTAAAAACTAAAAACTCAATCAAATCTGTAAAGAAAGCTATATACAATATGTACAGTGTTGATAAAAATCATCATTTTATGAAGTTGAAGCTGTTGGGTTACCTTCCCAACTAGCGAAAATCTGAACAATAGGGTCCTTACTTACTTCCTAAAAAAAGGATTATTTTTAAATAGGTTGATGGTAGAGTCGTAGCCAATGTCCATTTAACAGAAAGGGAGAACCATACCCTTCAATGGTAACTAAAGTGACAGTACCATTATCATGAACTTCATTGATTTCATACGGTCCCAACCACCTTGTCTATAATTTTCCAGGAAAATCCTGGAATCTGGAATCATAGAGAAGTGCCCAATCACCTTTCTGGAAGGATTTCTTCTTGATATGTTTACCATGACAACTAGCTCTCTGTTGCTGAATAATAGTTGTGTTGTAGGGCGAACAAATGTGATTCATCTAACTCATTGAGCTGCTATAAGCACTGTTTATGTGCCTCTGTAAGATCCAATCCAATTTCCTAGGCCATCCTTAGAGTCTTGATCTCAAATTCAGTTGGGAATATGGGTTCTTTGCCATAGAATAGATGAAAAGGAGAGTAGCGAGTAGTGTTACGCCATGTCATGCGATAGTCCCATAAGGAATTTGGAAGCTCAACTGCCCAATTCTGATGGTTTGTTGAGAATGTTTTTGTCAAAATCGCATCCAAAACTTTATTAGTACTTTCTACTTGTTTGTTTTCCTATGGGTGGTAGGGGGAAGTAACTATGTTTTTAATATGATAATTATGCAGGGTAGCCGTGATTCTATGGGATGTAAATTGCGACCCTCTGTCAGTGATTACTTCCTTGGGTAATCCATAGCATACAAATAATTCAAAGAGAAACTTAATGACTGCTTCCTCTGTTGCGTTTGACAAGGCTACTGCCTCTACCCATTTGGTCGTATAGTTTGTTGCAACTAGGATATAAGCCTTCTGATTTGATTTTGGGTTGAATGGTCCAACAAAATCTAGTGCCCATCTCTCAAAAGGTTTTGCGACTACTTGTGCTTGCAGGGGAATTTCATTATCTTGGCCTGGCCAACCCATCCTCTGACAACTGTCGCAGGTTTGGACATATTTCTTTGCATCTTTGAATATTGAGGGCCAATAATAGCCCATCTATAGAATCTTATGCCCAGTTTTGCAGTCTGCAAAGTGTCTTTCACAGGGCTCATCATGCCCTGCTTTCAAAACATCATAAATTTCATCATCCCTTACACATCTTTGGATCTGGAGGTCAACCCCTGTGTGGAACAGATATCCACCAATCCAGGTGAATCGTGCACTACACTGGATGATCAGTTTCCTTTATCTTGATGATAAGTGTGTTGGTAGTTTCCCAACGTCCAGGTAATTCGCCACATCATCATACCAAGGCATCTTAATAGTGACGACTAACACGTGTTCATCTGGAAATTGGTCTTCAACTGTCAAAGAATCATTTGTTTTTTTTATGCGAGACAAGAAATATGCAACGAGATTCTCTCTTTCTGGACGATCCTTGATGGTGATGTTGAATTCTTGCAATAGTAATAACCACCGGGTAACCCATCCATTAGTAATCGATTTGTTAGATAAATATTTAACAGCAGAATGATCAGTATACAATATGACTGGATAACTTGTTATATAGTGGAAGAATTTATTAATATCATGTATAACGACTAAAAATTATTTTTCTATTATTGTATAATTTAATTCAGCGGGAGTAAGATTTTTGCTAATAAAATAAATAACATAAGGTTTCTTTATTCTTCCTATCCAAGGAAAGCGCCTATGGCGATATCCGATGCATCTGTAGAAATATGAAATGACAATTTCCAGCTTGGTCCTCTTAGCACCAGTGTTGTTGAGACCAGCCTTTTGAGTTCTCCAAATGCAACATCACACTTGCCAGACCACTGAAATTCCGCATTACCAGTTAAAGCATGTAAAGGTGCAGTTGTTGAAATTTTTTCTATGAATCTGCGGTAGTATCCTACAACACCAAGGAAACTACGTACCTCAGTTTGTGTTCGAGGTGTAGGTAGGTTAAGGATTACCTCTATTTTTGTTGGGTCTACCTTGATTCCATCTGCAGAAACATAGTGTCCTAGTACCACACCTTCATTCATCATCATATGAAATTTCTCATGACTCAAACATATCCTAGTAGTAATGCATTGTTCCAGTACCTTCTCCAGATTGCTTAGAGCTTGATCAAAATCAATGCTATAAGGGGTGAAATCGTCCATGTAAAATTCAAGTCCTTCATTAATCAGATCAGAAAATATGCTCAAAATGGCTCTTTGGAATGTGGTTGGAGCATTTCATAATGCAAAGGGAAATACTCTATATGCAAAGGTACCCTAGGGACATGTAAATTTAGTTTTATCTTGGTCTTCCAAAGCAATTTGGATCTGATTATAACCACTAAATCCATCTAGGAAGGAAAATAATTACTTCCCTGCTAAAGTTTCAAGGACCTGATCAATAAAAGGTAAGGGAAAGTGGTCCTTCTGGGTAGATATATTGAGTTCTCTATAGTCTACACAAATTTTCCATTTCCCATTCTTCTTGGGGATGATTACTAGTGGGGAAACCCACCAACTATTTGAAATAGGATATATAAAATCTACATCCAACAGTTTCTCTAACTCTTATTTAACAACATACCTAAGATGAGGGTTCAATATTCGTTGGGGATGTTGGATGGGTCAGGAATATTTCTCAATATAGATAATATGTGTACAGAGTTGGGGATCCATTCCCTTCATGTCAGAATAATTCCAAGCAAAAGCCTGCTGATATTTAGAAATGATCTGAATCAATTTTTTTTGTTGTTGCTCATTCAAATTAGCATTAATGTTCAAAAACTTCCCTGGTGCAATTTCAACTGATATGTTGTTATGGAAAATAGTAGTGGAAATCTATTGCTCCATCAATTCTTCCAAAGGATCTCCCTGTGCTTCATTATCTAAAACAACTTTTAACATTTGACATGTTGGGTTGCTTATAATGTCTAGGTTGTTAATGAAGCTACTAATCACATCATATTCTAGTTGGTTCTTGAGTCTGAGAGCTTCTTCCAATGTGAGAGGAGATCGTAGATTCTTTTCTAGATATCTAGGTGGTGGAAACTTCTGATGTATGATAGGCGGACTTGGTTTAGCTGGAGGGTACATGATGAGGTTATTTGTAGTACTTCCTCTAGAAATTTTCATGTTGCTCGTGTGACATCCTATGTATGCATATGTTGTTACGATCCATGGTCTTCCCAGTATCAATGGGTGTCCATCGAGTCCACTTCTTGGGTTGATAATGAGGAAATCGACTGGATATTCCCAAGAGCCGACCAAAATTGCTATATCTTGTAATGTGTCGACTAGTTTAACCATTGATCTATCATCCAATTGTAACATAATTGAAGTAGGTTCGAAAGAGGTGAAACCCCGGATGTTACAGGACTCGATGGTTAGGATATTAATGGCTGCCCCCAAATCCACTAGTGTATTTGGAAAAGAACAACCCTGTATATGCACTGTTACCACGGGATTCCATGGGTCTGTATACTTGACTGACTCCTACTTGCCCAGAATAAGATCGAACAAGGTTCCTACCACAGGAACAGTTGATGGATTTTTAGCTTTCCAGATGAGATTCTTCCCACATAATTCCTTAATTGTCTTTTCATAAATTGGGATGTCTTACAGAGCCTGTAGGAATGGTATCTTAACCTAGATATTCTTTAGTTCCCCTATAATATCAAAGTTAGGATATACAACTATTTTTTCTATCATTAACCTCTCGGGAAACGGGGGAGGAGGAATCACGTCCTCATCAGGATTCTGTGGCTCGACTATGTTCCCCCCCTGTTCTACTTCTTCCATTATGACCACAGTCGAGGGTGTTATTGATGGTTGTATATTATTTTCATTCTCCTTCTCTTAGTGAATGTTACTTTCTTCAGGACAAATTATGCACCCTGACCTCAACCGGATTTCGTTGCACCCTACAGAGTCGATTTCCCCTTCCAAATTCTCAATAATTTGCACACGCTGGGCTGGTCTATTATTAGGATTTGGTTTGGGTTGAGCTAGTAATTGAGGGAACATTTGAGGTTGAGGGTTCTGGGGTAATTGGAGTGGATATTGCATAGTGAGTTGAGCTTGAGGAGCCATCCCCATGGGTTGATTGGTCATCCCCATGGGGCGCTTCCAGTTTTTATTCCAACTGGGGCCTTGGGAAGATGTGTTAGTCCACTATGAAGGATAGGGGTTATTATTTGAATTCTTCCACGATGGGGTAGGGTATTGTGAGTTAGGCCAGGTGGAATTTGCAGTTGGTTGATTTGGCCAAGTGGGATTTGCAGCTAATTAATTTTTCCATGGTGTATTAGGATATTGTTGGGACTTCCAGGTGGGGTTAGAAAATGGTTGGCCCTGCCATGTGTTTCCATAATTATGCTGCAGACCATACTACCCATAAAATAAAGAGGAAGGATCTTTTATCATACCTGGGGGACGAGCCTGCCATTGGATATGTTGAGCCATCATATATACTGGTTTTTTTCCCTCTTCCGCTTCTTTAAATACAAATTTTATCCCTAGGAGTGATGGACATTGATATGTTGCATGGTCCTTGGCATAGATGGCACAAACCCAAACCAAATCCAAAGGACATTGCCTCGAACCATGTTTCTTTCTGCATCGATGGAAAAATATGGCCAAGGACTTTTCTGCTTCTACTTGTTTTTTTTTAGCTTGCAAAACATCCAATTGTGTAGTCAGAGTACTCAAAATGTCAGTTTTGAAATTCTCTAATAGATTACCAACTTCTGCTCGGGTGACCCCCCCCTAGTAATGTTGCTATTTCTGGTGAGGGGAGCCCGTATTCCTGATCTGGTTCGTGTACTTCCTCATGAGCACTTGATGCACAATAGGATAATATTATCATAAGTTTCTTGATAAATATCACCTTTCCCCATTAAATTCAATGTTTCTACCCATTCATCCTTCATACCTTTTATCAAAGTGGCTTTAAGTACCTCACCTGGTGTTACGAGGGAAAAAATCTCTATGGCCTGGGTAAACCACAACAGACAGGTATTACTGTAGAAATAAACTCAATTCCAACTTATACTATATAATATAATGTGAAAGATAATAAAGAGGCCTACCTCGATCCAACATTCAATGATGTTCCACCATTGAGCACTTTGACCCAAAGCTTTATACCTGCAACAATTTCTCAACAAAAAAGCAGAGCAAATATATAGGGGTAATACAAAGGGGTTAGCACATTAGATAGCACAATCCATTAATAAACATTACAAACATGCCCATGGATAATAATCATATATTTTCACGATACCAATAGGACAGGAAAGGAGTATTTCTATTAATAAATGATCAACAAAAGTGACAACATTACATACTTCCATGTCGACATGGTTCGAAACCAAGAAACCAAGTTCCTTCTAGCTGGGCCTCCACCACTTCAATCCTCCACCAAAGGAAAGCTCATAGAAAAGATACAATGAGGTTCTCTCAACAATAGGGAAAGAGCTTGGGGGCTGAACACTGTGTTCATACTTGAGGGACAAAGGGATGTAGACTCAATATGAAGTAATTTCTCCAGAGTAACTTTTCTCTTAAAGTTGAATGCTTTATCCTCTTTTCAATAGCTCAGAATTGTGTTTTTATAGCCTTCAAAATGAAATTGTAGGGCCGATTCAAAACATTTCTAGTATATGGAAGGCCAAGGATCAGAGATCTCCTGTCATGACATGGAAACCCAACTTCATTTTTGTATTTTATGGCACAAATCCCAATGTACACGCGTTGTAGTGGAGCAGCCTGCGTATACACATGTTGTATAGTAGATAGGGTGCATATATGTGGAAAAATATGTATTTTTAGCTCTGGATTCATAAAAAAGGGATGACAAGTCTGCATAGGGAAATGGAAAATGACCCTCTGTGCAAGATAGCAATGGTGAGGCAAATCTTTCTATAACAGATTCCCCCTAATGTGTGAGGTCAAAGGAGTATCTGCGATGCTCAAAATACATTATAAATAACCTAGGAGTGGAGTGGTAGAGAACCAGCTGGACGAACTCAATTGTTCATTACATCCTGTACTGACTTTGCATACATGGATGCCAAGAATACACTACAGATCCATGTGAAAAATATACCAAATAAGTGTTCGTGGCCATGAATAGGAAAACACAAATACGGTTACATGCCAAAAGTTGTCATAGTCACGAACAAGGCCCAGTGAAACTAGTCTCAAAACCAATCTGAAGATATCTCTATATCATGGAGTACAATCTGATCTCCCATGATCACTAAAGTCATATAGGTATTGGTCCAATGAAAAGGAAGCAACATCTCAGGAAAGATGTGGCCACATAGTGATGTCTTCAATTCTTCTACACTATCTGCCAAGGGTGCAAGTCTACATCATGTGAATAAAGGAGTTGAGTTCGAACATAATGAGACATTGTTTTATTACCGATCATTGAGGTATACCGTAAACAAGCATGAGACAACCTACCAATAATGAAAGTAGGTATCAAGGCACCGAGTACATTACTACAAGTGTGAATCAAGGAGTCAATGTCGAACACTTGAGGAATCCATTAATCATGAGACATTGATGTATTCCCATCTGTCAATGGCGAGAGAACCTGCCACTAATGACTGCAAGCCTCAAGGTACTCATAAAACTCCAGGTCCCATATCCAGAATAAATGAGCTAAAGTTGATGCAAAGAGACCCACTGAAAGGAGAGCATTAAGGCATCTCTCATCAGTCAGCATGAGGAACAAAGTAGGAGCTTCATAATTTGGTGGAGATTGGACGAAGAACATGTTCATGAACCAATGAACCTGTGCATCTTTTGTGTGTACCCAATGCAAGCAGTACATGAAAAAGACCCTCTGAATAGCAGCCAATGATGAAAACTGTTGATAAAGGCGAGGAAACCACAAATAAGGCTAATGGCATCCAAGACACTACATGAATCCCAAAGTGTGAATAGATGTATTGCCATTGAACACAAGGGAAACCACCCAGTCAACAACCAATGATGAAATGTCGATTGTTGGGTTCAA
>CBVK0100681477.1:0-10009 GCA_900067695.1 Picea abies
GTCTTCCCCGACCAACTCATTTACCTCTTCATGCTCTCTTTCTCTCCAATAGACATACATCCTGCAAAACACCAAGGTTCAGGAGGGTTAACTCTTGCTTTTTATGCCTTTTTCATTCCACAAGGGGGCCCACACGTGCTATAATAGTGGCAGTCATGTGTACACGTGGGAAAAGTTTACTCTGCCTGAATGTACACGCGGTTTGTCCAGAGATAGCCCGCATGGACCTAGGGTCGGCCTTTTAAAGGTCGACGCCCCCCTAAAAAATGAAACCCAATGCAAAAATAAAGACATGAAATGCAAGATAAGGGATTTTGTACTTACTTGGTCCAGACAAAAGTTCGTTTCATCCACTGTAGCTCCCGGAATCACCGGATTTGAAAAAGGATTAAAGTCTTGGGCCAGACGACTGGACTGTAGAATTATTTCTACATTTATTTGAGTTGTTTGGACAGGATTTTCTCGATGTTGTGGAGGACACTAGACTCAGAGGCAAGTTAATTAAACATATCAACTCAACCCTCTTAGCTTTGATCCCTAAAGTAAATATTCCCAACACTTTTAATGATTTTATCCCAATTGCACTGTGCAATTTATGCTACAAGATCATAGAAAAAGTAATAGCCAAGAGAATCATGCCCATACTCTCTTGTTCTTTATCTAAGGAACAAATGGAATTTTTTAAGGGAAGGAAGATTCTAGATGCAATTGGTACAACACAGGAGTGCATGCACAACATAAAAGCAAAGAAACTACAAGCAATTATTTTAAAGCTTGATCTAAAAAGGGCATATGATTGTACAAATTGGAATTTTTTGAGGTTAGTCCTGGTACAATGTGGATTTGGGTTTCCAACTACAAACTAGATAATGGGATGTGTAACCTCTACTGCTTATTCAATACTGATAAATGGCAAGGCAACCAAGCTCATTCCGAGTAGAAGAGGACATTGTTAGGGTTGTCCTTTATCGCCTCTACTATTCATCCTTGTAATGGAAGGACTTAGCCTCTTGCTAAAAAAAGGTCAAGAAGATTGTGTGTTGTCTAGGATAAAGGTATCACGGATCATTAAGGTTTTACATTTTCTCTTTGTGGACGATGTGATAATTATGTCAAAAGCCGATGTAAACGAATCGATATAAATTAGTAATATTCTTAATGTTTTATGTCGGGTGTCGGGGTTGCGGATAAATGTTTAGAAGTCTTCCTTTTTACACTCAAGAGTACAACAAGAAACTCTTGATGAATTAAAGAGTTACTTTAGTTTGACTATAACGATCTTTCAGAAGGATTTAAATATCTGGGGTATTTCTTAAAACCAGATAGCTATAAAGCGAAGGACTAGCAGTGGCTCATTGAAAATTTTGAAAAAAGGATACATCTCTGTTGTAACATATTGTTAATGTTGGGAGGTCGGTACATGTTGATAAAATAAGTTCTAGAGAGAAATCCAATATACTGGATGGCCTTAGCACATATTTTGATTTCTGTTCTAAATAGGATCTGTAAGATGGTATTTTCCTTCCTTTAGACAAGCAGCAAGAAAAAATGAAGTTATCATTTATGCAATTGGGAGACTCTCTCGAAGCCAAAACAGTTTGGAGGGTGGTGATTTAGAAACATCCTTATTTTTTACAGGGCATTGGAAACCAATACACTATGGAGAGTATTAATGAAGAAAGGCTTATGGCAGTGGGTGATAAAAGACAACTATTTACCTCATGGATTGGTGTCCTCTTGGTTACGATCGGCTTCAGCGGTCTCGGCCCATGGATCCTAGACATGGAAAATTTTGATTAATACTTTACCATTGGTTTTACAATGGTTGGCCTGGAATCCGGGCACGGGACACTCCATAATTATTAGGAAAGATGTAATATTGGGAATGGGCATAGACTCTTTATTATCAAATGAACTTGTTGCTACACTTAACCAAAAAAATGTTTACTTGTTGTATCAAGCGTGTTGCGATTTCACACAGGGATTAATATGTTCAAAATGGATAGATAGTGCAGCTTTGGGGCTCGAGGGAGACTTAGCAGCTGAATGGGAAATGTTTCAAAGGAACTTGATAGGAGCAAGGATCCATCTCCTTGATCGCTCATATGTATTATTATGGACATGAGGTGACAATTATGGGTAGCTTACTGTCCAAAATGTGTACAATGCAGTTGCTACTAAATTATGGAAATTCAAAACAGGAGGATGGAGTAAAAATTTGTGGAAATGGGACTTTCCACTAAAGATCAAGTTATTTGTTTGGTTGGTTGTTGAAAATAAAATAATAACGTGGAAAATTCTACAAAAAAGAGGCTGGGTGGTCCAGGGATATGCCATCTTTGCAAAGGTAAGAGGGAATCTGGTAAGCACCTATTTGTGGATTTCCCTTTCACTATTTCAATTTGGAATAAGGTTAAACTTTCTCTTAAATACACTAATGGATGGTATGGTCAAACAGTGAATGAGTTCTTTGAAAATTGGGCAAAACAGAACTTTGATTACCCAAATATTCCAGATTTTATATGTTAGTTCATATGTCTTGAAAGAAACAAGACAATCTTTAAGGCGGGGACCCCAACTATCCAGAAGATAGTATTCCAAGCTATTGAAGCAGTGAGTATGTACATAAAAAGGGTAAAAGAAATTCATTCTAGAACTATATCCTTTGATTGTCCGGAAGATAGAACCATTGGATGGTTCGACGGGGCAACTCAACAGAATGGTGAACAAAGTGGGGCGGGGGGCTGGATAAAGATCAACAAAAACAAGTCATACAAATGGATGCTAAATTGTGGTCGAGGAACAAACACCAGGGCATAACTCATAGGTGTTTGGGCCTCTCTTTTCCTGGCTACTAGATTTCCAATTCCAAACTTACATGTGCAAGGGGACTCAAAGATAGTCATTGATTGGTTTATTCGGAAAGGATCCCTCTAGGTCGTCTCATTAGAAAGATGGAAGAAAAGGATTAAAGACATTCTAAAAATATTCAGGAATATAACTTTTGCCCATATATATAGACAAGAGAATCAAGAGGTGGATAGATTATCAAAAATGGCTCTAACAAAACTGTCGGGAAGCATAGCCTATAATCAATGGGAGTTTGGTCATGAGGGTCCCACTCTATTCTTAAAGATGTATTAGAAGGCTCCAAGGGAAGATTTATTGCAGTCCAATAATAAATGATGGCAACAGTAACTATAGTATATAGCTAAGTATGAAAGACAATATTACAATTTTTTAATTTTATCATCTTTTGATTTACACAAGATGAAACTCCTTATATAAAGAATATGATATTTATAAGTAGCTATGTTTTAGTGTTTTATTAGCCAAAGATATCAAGAACCTATGATGTAAGGCATACTATGAAAACAAATTATAATATAATGAGAAATTTTGTGTGCAAGCAATATACACTTTACACGTTGACATTTAATAAGTGTATATGTCAAGATATACACTCATAAATGTAATATTGCAAAGCATTTATTAATAGTCCTTATGTGAATTTCCAACTAACATGTTTTTTCTTTCCAATAATAAGAAATTGGAATCCTTATTTATTTAATGGAAAGTAAAACCAACGAATTGCACTTTCCTTTAATGTATTTTTATGACATTGTTTTTAACATGGAGGGTCCCACTCTATTCTTAAAGATGTATTAGAAGGCTCCAAGGGGAGAATTATTGCAATCCAGTAATAGATGTTGGTAACAGTAGCTATAGTATATAGCTATGTATGAAAGACAATATGAAAGACACAATTACTATTTTTTATTTTTGTCCTCTTCTGATTTGTAGGAGATGAAGCTCCTTATGTAAGGAATGTGATATTTCTGAGTAGCTATGTTTTATATTTTTAGCCAAAGATATCAAGGACCTATGATATAAGGCTTGCTATGAAAACAAATTATATTATTATTAATATAATGAGAAATTTCCTGTGGAAAAAAAAAAAAAAAAAGTGGTTTATATAATGAGAAATTTCCTGTGAAAAAAAAAAAAAAAAAGTGGTTTATATCCACTCCATGGGTAGTGAGAATCTTATGTACATGCACATCGTAATATATGTTATCCTTATAAATAAGTGATATACCACCACCCTAGGGAAATGTTAAGATTAACTACAAGAGTACACAAATTAAAGGCATTGTCTAACTATTCTACGAAATGGTTTTTTTCGTCGGAATCCGATAACATAAATTTGCACGAAATCACTAATTTTTGTTGTTTAAAATCCAGTTTTGAATGCAAAAATGGATTCGGCATGCTGAAAAACCCTTGGGGAACTCAGATTATACAGAAATAATCACTTAAATATGGAGATCTAACAATTTCCTACCGGATTTTGAGCAAATATCCTTGGAAAAAATCGTCGAAGAACATTCATTTCGTAGAACGTTAAAACTACAAACAAATTAAGTAAAAAAACTTAACTAGAGTCAGGTTAATCAGGTCTTAACATGTTATTAGCACTACGGTCATCATTAGAAGCCCAACCATCATTTTGTTATTCTTCTTCTTGTTATAAAAATTGTTATAAAGAGACAATTAAAAGACAATTAACACACTTATAATTAACAATAAGCAAGGAATTAGTGATGATGCAGGTATATATGTGAAATATATTTGTAACAATCATTATGAAGTATTCTTATTTGAAAACATATTTATTAAAATTCCAATTTAACTTACACATTACTCCACCATAAAGTGTACATCATCATATTGTCAGTATTCATAGGAACGAGCCAATTAACTTGGGAATATTACTCCACCATAACTTGTACAATATCATATTATTGATATTCATGAACACAAGCCAATTATCTTCTTACTTCTTTATTGTGATCAGAATGTTAACTTGTGACTAGGCATAGGCCTTTTTTTTCTAAAAAGAAAATTCGCAGAAAATTCGCTCAAAAATTATATTAGATAATAATTTTTTTTTACAACTTCATAGAAGCCTTATCCATAGCTTGGGCCTATTACCTTGTGACTTGTTTATTGTTATGATGATGTAGACTCATAAGGACATAAGCCTATTCATATTGGATAATGATGTTGACATGTGATAATATTGACTTCTATTAAATATTAACTTTGAATCATTTTATTGATATATTTTTGTTTATACAATTTTCATTTTTTATATATAGATATTAATTTTAATTTTTTAATTCTATTGATGTATTTTTGTTTATAGAATTCTATTTTTTATATATAGATATTAATTTTAATTTTTTATTTTAACTCTTGAGTCATGCTATTATATAATTTTATTTATAACATTTTCATTTTTTATTTATAGATATTAATCTTAATTTTTGATATTTATGTATGTGTTAAATTATTTATGTTGTACCTTTTTATTATAAAAATGATGTATTTTTTTTTAATATTTCATTTATTATCAATTTTTTAAGAATTAAATTTATTTCTATTTTTTTAAATAACGAGAATCAAATTTATTTCCATTTTATTTTTAAAAAAATAATAACCTTATTTATATTAGAAAAAAACTACATCTAAATTATATAATATGCAAATGCAATATATATCAAAAAGGAGATCACACCATACCAATAATAATATTAATAATATTGTTTTTTTTCCCAAAAGATTTGACCACTTATCTAAACTATAAATTTAAAAACAAGATAGATATATTATTATTTATAAACAAGGTAGATATATTATTGAACAAACTGACTTAGAAGTAACTTAACTCAACTATATAATACATAGAGTAAAATCCATAAAAATGTAGGCCCATATTCTAGCACCTTAGTTCCTTCTCGAGGTCTTCATGATGCATGTCCTTCACGAATTGGTCCTTAGGGAAAGTGTATGCTTTCATGGTTTTCCTTCCAACTTGGCATAGCATTTAGATTGTTATCTTTTAAATTCAAAATTTTAGAAGAATTTTACATAGAGAAGATTGAATTATTTCCTTGAGAAGATTAAGAAAATCAGAGAAACATGTCAACAACAAAACTATTGAGTCTAATTTCAAATCAAATTTTATAAATTTATTTATTTGAATTTGTATAAAAGTCTTATTTTTTGTCCCAAGTTTTGAAGTAGTGATTCGGGTGAATATTGGTGGTCATTCACCTTTTCCATTGAATTGATGTTTTTGAGCCCATGGTTTTGATCACGGGGTCTCACCTTGTTGACCAATATCTTATCACATTCATTTATAAAGAGGGTTTTTAAATTATGCAAAATAGATTCAATATATTGTAAGTATTGGGGGGATGTGGGGTATAAGGGGGTTTATAGATATTGGAGCATATAAAAGGGGTATCTGGTAAAAATAGGGGATATCTAGTAAAACTACGGGTTTTTTAAATTAGAAAGATGTAATGAGAGGGGGTTAAAAAAAATAAATTGGAGGTATTTAACAATATCTAATAAAATTAGAAGTATTCTTTAATATCCCATGAACACAGATGCTATGTCACATTTTCACTAATTGGAGACCCCATGGTTTTGATAAACCATGATATACACCTAATATATTTAAAAGATGAAGAAAAATAAAATAAATAATATTATAGTACAAAGATGTTTGCATGATTATTAATTAGTGTTTACCATAAAACCACATAAAACCACATGCAAAGTAGAGTTAAACCATTTTACCTTAATTAAATTAAATGTCGATGAATGTATGCATTGAGAATCGGGGACGTTTAAATGTCATAAATTCCTAACCCGATGGCTCATCCATTATGAACTTAATTTGAGAAAATATCAAGGGAAGGGAATCTATAGAGGAGCCCCCTTTTATTTTAATATTTCCTTCTATCATGTCCATGTCAATATTAGCCGAGTGACTGACTTATTGGTTTCCTTGAATTCTGCTAGGATTTGATAAAAAATTCATAAAAGGAAATGGTTTTGATGAGTTGATTGTTGAAGAAGGAACCATATTATTGATCTTGAGTCACCAACTACTATTGTTTTTCTCGCAACTTGTTTTTTTCACATTTTGTGCCTGAAGTCATTGCAATTGTTGATAAGTTGTCATTGCCTTTGCCTCATTGTTAGAGGTAGTTACCAAGCAACGTATTTTTCCATTTTTTTCTTTGGAATTATAAATAATTTGCGCCTCCTATTATCCCTAAATTTATTTTCATATTAACATTTAATTTATTTGTCATTTTATTAAATAATAATAGAATATTCAAATTAATATAACATATAATAAAAATTCTAATCACATTTAATTTATTTTCATATTAACATTTAATTTATTTGTCATTTTATTAAATAATAATAAAAATTTTAAATTAATATAACATATGATAAAAATCCTAATCACATTAGTAATACAAATATAAATATCACTATTACTAATAATAATATTAATAACAACCTAATATTACTATCATTTTTAAAGCTATATACTTTAATTAAATAATAAAAATTATGTAATAATTATTTTTCTAAAATTTTCTTCTAATTCTCATATAATTTCACATAATTAATTATGATAAGTTTCTATATTTAATTACATGTTAATTAATTATTTTTTACTATTTTTAACATTTCTTTCTATGTAGGAAGGTGATAGACATAGGAGGGTAAGGGGCATTTTGCATAATATGCCTGGCCACCCCACCTTCATATATGAGGAAGGTGATAGACATAGGAGGGTAAAGGGCATTTTGCATAATATGCCTGGCCACCCCACCTTCATATATGAGAGTGGAGTGTAGAACATATTAAACAAAACAAGTACCACAACACACAAAAGAAAAAAAATATTAATAAAATAGTCATTGTGATATAATAATTGAACAAATTTCAATTGAGATAACCTTACCCAATATTACTTCAATATATAGATATTATTGAATAAGCTAAATTTCAAATCACATTTTATTGGACAAAACAATGATGAAAGTATCATCAAAATAATATTAATGTCAGCATAGTTATATTTATAGTGTGTTAATCCATAAAAATTAAAGTGAGATAGCTAATATTATTTACAAATTATTTGGGTTTAAAAACAATATAATAAAACACAATATTTTTTTTTGTTTATTAAGGTTTGATAAATCAATGTTGATATCATCATTATCATTGTTATCCTAAGACATCGTCAAAGTTTCAAAATAAACTTTGATTGAGATAATATTTGCCTAAATTCATCTTAATTCATAATTTAACAAGTGTTAAGTGCAAATTTTTTTATCATTTAAACTAAGTATAAAATGGTTTTAATTAATAAAATTAAAACTCAAAAACTATATATATAAAATATTTTTTTACATATATAAAAAGTTTTTATTAAATTAAATTACAAAATATAATTTTGTTTTTAACATAGGTGAATTTATTCCTTAGAACATATGGACTAAAGTAAAATGAAGTAATTGAGATAAGCTTTTATTTATCAAGGTAAACCATAGTAGATGTATCATCTTACGATTTAAACATTAATTCATGTAACCCAACGTATCCTTATCCGTTTTCTTAAGCAACATCGAGTTTTTGTCCCATGTACAGCTAAAACTTATTCTTTTCTTTTGGCTGGCCATGGAGAACATGCTTCTTATTTGGGACAGTCTCCAAGCAAGAGGGTGGAGTGGGCCAGGTCTATGCTTGTTGTGCAAGCAACACAAAGAAGACATTCCTCATCTATTTATTCATTGCCTCTTTACATAGGAGGCTTGGTCTTATTGTGCACAGCTACTAAATTTGAGACTACAGGACCCTCTATCAGTGATTGTATGGATGAATGGAGCAGGAAAAATGAGTTGTCAAAAAAGTTGCCACTGTTGATTTGTTGGAATATGTGGTTGGAGCGTAATAGACTGATTTTTGAAGGAAGGTCTCCATCATCTAGGGAAGCATTCCACTGGGCTATCGGAGCATTTAGGAATAAGCCTACCTCCACTAATTAGTAGATTTTAAGAGTAAATACCATTAACAGGATTATTGGCTATGCAGTGGCATTCTTTGATGGAGCGTCGGTGGCAAGGGGTTCCAGTTGTGGAGCAGGAGGTGTTATAAAAACTGGAGATGCCTTGGAATTTAGATGGTATTTCAATGGTGGGGAGGGAACAAACACCAATGCAGAACTGTTGGGCACGTGGGCATCTCTTTTTATTGCAAATCATTTGGATATACAGAAGATTCAGCTTCTAGGCGATTCAAAAGCAATCATTGATTTGTTAAATAAAAAAGGAAATCTTCGGGCAATAAACATAGAAGGGTGGAAAAGGAAAACTAGCGAGTTGGTTGCTACCTTCAGGGAAATTACTTTCCAGCATATCTATAGAGAGACCAATCGGGTGGCAGATAGGATTTCCAAGCAGGCTTTGTTGACTTCGAGTAGTAGTCTCTTTTATTATCCCTAGGATGGAGAGTCTGCTGGAACTATTCAACATTTTGACATTTTTTAGTTATCGGGGTCACTCCTTTTCTGGATTATAGTGATTAGTCGATCTTTTGGAGTGAGGAGTTTTTAAGCATCTTCGAGTGTTTCTTTGGAGTTATTTGGAAGACATTTTATGTTTTTTTATTGAACTGTTGGGAGTGGAAAGTATTGGATTCATCCTATCGGTATTGTATGAAAAATTATATATCAATATAATCAGTGTGAATTTTCTGCGAAAAAAAAAGTAGCATCGAGTTGTTTAAATTTAACGCGTTTTTATAAAATTTTAAGTGATATGTTAAATTCTCAAAGAATATGATGGGATTAGTTAAATGATATTAAAATTATGATGGGAAAAAATTATATAAAGATTTAAATTTTAAGTTATATAATGAATTTGTCCCCGAGGTGCAGGACAGTCGGTGATGGAGTGTACTGTTAAGGCACTCTGTGATGTTAAAGTCACTGGTTCGGAACCTACGGGAACAAAAAATCCAACAATGTTAAGGGTTGGTGTGGCTCAGGCCGAGTACGATCCATGGGTGATTTTGATAGCTTAGATGCCCCTGAGTCGCGGTTTCTTAGCCACGGGTTAGTCCCACATGTCCC
>CBVK0100681479.1:0-13361 GCA_900067695.1 Picea abies
CACACTAAGAAACAAACTTTTACCTAACAACACATTAGACCAAGTAGATCTTAAATAACTCCTAAGTGTCTAAATATCCTAACAAAGTGTGATTCATTTTCATCTGATTCACAGTTGGAACAATCACTTGATTTTTGTTCTTTGTTCTCCATATTCTTTGAATCTTTGCTGTGTTTTGTTTCTCAATCCTCATTTCATATGTCATGAGAATCCCATGCAACTCATCCACTATCAATGAATTAAGATCCTTCATTTCTTAAATGGAAAAAAAATTGGCATCAACTCTTGAGGAAAGTGACCTTAGCTTTTGCACAATCATTGATTCTTCAAGTGTTTCACCAAGTCCTCTGACGTTGTTGACAATTTCATCCACACAAAGGAGATAGATTGCAACATCTTATTCCTCTTTCATTTTCAGACTCTTGAACTGTCTTCTATGAGTTTGTAGATTTTCTTTCTTAACCTTTTTTTCTCCTTCATAGATGTTTTCAAGTTTGTCCCAAATCTCCTTAGTCAATTCGCAATGCATTATTTTTACAAACTCTAATTCTCACTGACTACATAAGATGGCATTCATGGATTTTGAATTATTTTCACTAGCCTTATTTCCAACCTAATCTGTTGGTGGAGATGTTGGATATTTATAGCCAATCACAACATATTTACAATATCAAAACCAAGATCCATTAAATAGGTTTGCATGGACTTATTCTCCATAAGACATAGTTTGTTCCATCAAACAATGTATCCTTGTTTGTGGAGAAACCTTATTGATTATCCATGTCTGCTCTCGAGATCTATTGTCTAGTGGTTAGACTGTCTCTAAAGGAACCTTTTCTGTTACCAATTGTTGAGCACACAATTATATTGAACGTGGGGGGTGAATCGGTATAATAAAAAAATAATTATCTTTCAAGCATTCATCAACCATAATAAAACAAGCAAATATGAGATCTATTAATTGCAGAACATGGAACATAAGATTTACGTGAAAACCCTTTTGGGAGAAAACCACAAAATTTCTCTTTATAATTATTTGTAGGCACCAACCTACTATTACAAATATTTGCAGGCACCAACCTACTATTACAAATATTTGCAGGCACCAAAATGTCAGAGACACCAATCCCCACTAGTACAAACCTAGGTAGGCACCAACCTAATATCACAATCATCATAGACACCAATCTACTAAAGACACTAATCCCCACCGCTAAGAACCAACTTAGAAAGAGACACCAATCCCTTTGTTTGATCATAACCAACCTTTAAGTTCTAACTTCTTCAAAATATGATAACATTTACATTTCCTTCACTAAGTCTGTTTTCTACCTCTACCTTCACCAGGGCTAACCAAAATTTGAATTTCCAAATGAAATTTATGGTAACTTTCCCAAATCTTTTATTTTTTTGCCTCTTCCCAAAAATGAACTTGTACAACATGCCATGTATCCAATTTTTCAAATATGATTCTAAATTTTTTACCTAAGGTACTTTTGTATGTCTCCTCAGATCCTTGAAAAATTGCACAGTCCGAAAAGTCCTAGAAAAGATGTTATAGAGAAAAATGTCAAACTAACTTGTTTGAAACTGATTTTGGTACCATTCAGAAACCCTAAATTTCATAAGGAATATCTCATAAAGTATAGAAATCCAAAGTCTGAACTTCTTACCTAAGGTACTTTTGTATGTCTCCTCATATCCTTGAAAAATTAATAGTATGAAAAGTCTCAGAAATGAAGTTATAGAGAAAATGCCAAAATGATGTGTTTGAAATTGATTTCAATACCATTCAGAAACCATAACTTACATAGGGCATATCTCAGAATGTATAGAGAACCAAAGTCAAAAAAATTTACCTAAGGTACTTCTATATGTCTCCTCAGATCCCTGAAAATTTCACAATCTGAAAAGTCCTAGAAAATATGTTATAGGGAAAATGCCAAACTGACCTATTTAAAAATGATTTCAGGACCATTCAGAAACCGTAACTTCCACATGGAATATCTCAGAAATTATAGTGAACCAAAGTCTTAAAGTTTTACCTCATGTACCCAGATATCTCGCCTCTATCTCCTCAAAATTTCACGGTCTAAAACATCCCAAAATATAAGTTATCGCAAAAATGGCAAACTAACCTAAAGCTGATTTTGAAACTCTCCCCTTTTGGAATGATATTCAATCTTTACTCATTCACTTCTTCAAATGTTATTACATTTTTCACCCACACACTTTCTCTCAATACTTTCTCTTTTTATAATTTATCAAAACCCTTCATGAAGGGACATGTTAATTCAAAAGACATGACACCCATTAATTAAATAATTAATTACCCTTTTTTTAATTTCACTTTTCCAAATACCATGGAAAAATACAGGGGAAAATACCATGGCCTTCCAAACCCATGGGTTTGAAACTACCAATTCATTTTTTACTTTTTCATGTGCACCCCTTTTTTTAATATACTTGTAAACCTATATACAAATCAATCTTGAAAATGATGTGTGTATTTGTAAATCCATAATATGACATTAATGACAATAATTCCAACACAACCACCTCTGAGGTGTCCAACATATGTGGGAAATATGGTTGAAGCAACTTCACATTAAATATTGGGTGCAAGCCAAGGAAAGGAGGAATACTTAGTTCGAAAATCTTCACCCACGACTTTTATGATGGTGTAAGGCCCATATTGGTGTGACCTAAGCTTCTTATGGGGGCTTGTGAGAAAATTATTTTGCAAATGCAACCACACCTTATCACCAATCTGAAACTTGTGTAAAAATCGATATTGGTCATGTCATTTCTTGTACTTGGCATTGGCCTTCTACAAGATATCATGAACCTATTGTTGGAGGTGATGGATCCATTCAACAAATTTGGCTTCTCTATCTACCTTAGTTTGACCATGGAAGGACTCTGTTGGTCAAGGTGCAATGGGAAGAGATGCATCTAATATGTAAATTGTCATGGATATTCCACTGGAACATATCATCACAACATATCTTATAATATTATGAAATCTTAGACTATGAAAACTAATATTCCATAGATCCTAGATTAATTGTTTACCAGCTTGGCTTGAATTTATGAAATAACCTAAATACAAAAATGAAATAAATGAGCAAAAGAACACACCATACACACACAAATAAACTCAATATATATCATGGGAAACCCAATATGAGAGAAAACTCAGCTAGAAGGTGAGGCGTATGCTTTGCTCTCTTTTCTTCAGTTTTGGAAATGCATATACAAAGAAAGAGACACTCACTCTAGAGTTTCCTTTGACATTGTGGCTTGTATGTCTACTACAAAATCTTTTCCTCCTCTATTATTCTATCTCAAATTACCACTCCTAGATGTTATCCTTAACTAGGGAACAAATACAATGTAAAATAATGGAACCATTTCTCCTCCCAATGGCCTGGTATTTAACATAGCTCAATAACCATCTAGGGTTAGGGTTTTGACTTTCTCAATCCTCAATTAGAGATCAGATTTGAACCTACTAGAATATTCTTGAAAGTCCACACATGGATAGCCTCATATGTGTGAGTAATGGAGGCTGATGTTGCATCCACTCATACCATGGTGGTCAATAAGGTAGGTCAACTTACATGAGGCATAAATTTTTCATACGAGCTTTGATTGAGGCAATGTTTGCATCATTGGAAAGGTCTCAGTGTGTAGAACACCATTGAGGATATGTACATAGGTTCATGATCCTATAACTCCAAAAAAATTGTTTAATACCTCAAAATGGCTCTCAAAGGTTCTGGACCCCATTTTTTCAAAGTGGGAACTGCCACTAAAATGGCCCTACAAGACAATTCCTCCAATTTTCTCCACCCTGAAAGTACCAAGATAGATGAAAACTGATATGATGATCCATTTTGAATCAAAATCCATGGGAGCCAATGGATAGAACCCAAAGCACACCTAAAAAAGGGTTGTGGCCAATAGAGCCATGGAGGGTTATGTTATAGCTATGTTGAATATATGGAAGGATCTCATCCCATGTACATGGATGATTGGAGTTGTACATGAGTAGGATATGCACAATCATGTTGTTGATCATTTCCATCTATCCATAAGTTTGGGGTTAAATGAATTTGATTTGGTCATATCAGTCTTCGTCAAAGACCATAGGTTGGACCAAAAGGCACTGAGTAACCTGTTGTCCCCATCTGAAATAATGGTCTTTTGTATCCTGAAATGAACCCAAACAAATTTGAAGAAGATATTAGTAGTGACCTTGATGATGATACTTTTTTGGGAGGCTATGAAGATGGCCATCTAATAAAATTGATCGATGACCACAAATACATAGTCATTACCAGGTTTGGTAGAAGGTAGACCAGGCATGTAAGCCATGGAGATGGGCTCCTAGGGACTATTGTGAGGAGGCAAGGGAGTGTACAACCCCTACCTTTTGATGGTGGGTTTGGAAATAGCACAAGTATTACATTATTTGATATACTTGCTAACATCATGTCGAAGCCTCGACCAATGAAAGTACTTCTATAGTACAAACACAATATTTTCCATGCCAAAGTGTCTTGCCACCTGACTGTAATGAATTTCCCAAATCATCTTTACACACTCACTTGAAGGAACAAAGAGATGGCCCAAATGACATAACAATCCATCCTAGAGATGAAAACATGCAACTAGTTTTCCTACTCCAAGTGTTTGATATGTAGCACCAAAGTCAGGATCACTGTGATATAGCTAAGACCACCTAGAGCTCTCATGGAAGCAATAGTTGAGCATTATGGTTAGTGTTGCAACTGGAGGTTAACTGAGGCAGTTAGGGAATTGGTTGGTGCTACCTTATTGTATTTAATGTTTCGGTGGAACTTTTGCAAGTAGGTGGACCACTTTGGGTGGTGGTCATTTTGTAACTTTTCCTATGTTTGCATGAATTGCAAGGGACTATGATCAGTGTGGATGATGGTCTCCTTCCTAAGAATGCAATGCTTCCATTGGCAGAAGGCTTGTACAATGGAGTACATATCCTTATCATAGGTGGGGTATTTGTGAATGACATCTGAGAGTGTCTCACTATGGTATACCATTAATTGGCTATGTTGAGTGAGGACTACACCCACTCCATAGTCTGAAGCATTTGTCTCAATCTCAAAAGTGTAGTTGTAGATGTGGCAATGTGAGTACGGGCGTTGACCATAAGTTGTGTTTCAAATCCTCAAATGATTTTTGTTCTGGATCAGTCCAAACAAACTTGGCACTAGATCTAACCTTAGTGACATGGCTAAGGGGCCATGAAACATGAGAGAACCCCAACATGAACCTGCGATTGAAGTTGGAAAGGCCCAAGAAACTATGAAGCTTAATTATATTTTTTGGGGTTGGTCAGTCGCAACTGACTCGAATCTTGGATGGATCCACATGCACACCATGTTCATCCATGAGGTATCCTAGATATTGGATTCTCTACATGACGAATGATATTTTTTCTATATTAGTGTATAATTTGTGTTGACATAGGGTATTGAGGACCTATTGAATGTGTTACAAATGTTCTACCCAAGATTTACTAAATATGAGGATGTCATATAGATATACGACCAAAAAATAATTGGTGAATGGATGTAGGATGTCGTCCATCATCCTCATGAAATTTTTTGGAGCATTAGTCAAGCCAAAAGGCATGACCAACCACTCAAAAAGGCATTCTTTGGACTTGAAGGAAGTCTTCCAATGCACTTGTAACCCTTGAGTTGGTCAAGAAGGTCGTCAATCCAAGGAATGGGATATGGGTTCCAGACAATGATTTTTTTTAGAGCTCTGTAATTAATGCAGATTTTCCATGTCCCATATTTCTTTCAAACCAACACAATTAGGCTCTTGTAAGATGAGAAGTTTGGTCAAATGCACCCTTTTTGGATTAACTCTTGAATCTAGCATTTGATTTCTTCATTTTCCACAAGAGAACACACTTATATTGGGTCATTAGGTAAAGGTGCACCAAGTGTCAAATCAATTGAATGCTTGACCTGGCAGTGTAGAGGTACCCCTGTAGGTGACGTGAAGATATCTATGTATGCTTCCACCACTTTGTCCACCTAGTTTTATTGTGTAGCAAGACCCTATGCAACGGTTGTTGATGTCATGGTGATATTCCATTCACCTTCAGATTGAACCATGAAGAGGAAAAAATTCTTAGTTTTGGAGATTACCTTCCTACATTACTTGATTATGATAAAAGAGACTGTAGTAGTTGGAATGACATTTCGTATCTTGTAGAGTTGTCCTCCCAAATTAAAAATGACACTACGAGGTCTAGACTCTTATACAACATGACATTTCCACATATATGGTTGTCCTAAAATAACATCACAAACTTAGAGTGGGGAAACATCACAAAATACCTCTTATTTGAAGGGCTTGATGTCATAGAAAAAGCAACACTAGTAGCTAATGCGAATGTCTTGTCCTTGGCTCAACCAACCAATGGTGTATGGTTACATATGTGGTGTTGTCAACAACTTCAACCTCTTGATGACCCTTGCTAAGATAAATTTCCTTTAGCTCCCACTATCAACAACGAAATGTAGTGTAGTTCCCTTCACCCACATCTATGAGTGGAAGAGGTGATCACCTTCCTCCAGCTCCTATGGTTCCTTCGACTAGACCTTCATGGTAGCGACAATGACACTAGGTTTTGCATCAATGATCTACTTCCCCATGTCTATCTTTGAATCAGAGTTGGAACTAGGGTTTGACTTTGAGTATTTCAATTTGGCCACCAATGATTTCTTTGAATGACATTCATCAGTATTGTGCCAGGGGCTTATGTGGAACTTGCACCATTTCCCAGTGTCCTTCTTCATCTTCCCATTACATTTCTTTGCTTGTGACTTGGATTTATTATCTTGAGGTTTGTTATCCTTTCTCTTCCCTTTGTTTTGCGATATGGGGTTTCTCTTGCCATTCTTCTATTGTGATAGATTCATAGACACAAAATCTCGCTTATTCTTCTACTTAATTTTTTTCTCAATTTTGACAACATATTGATAAGTGTCTCCTAGTGATGAGATGTCCAAGAATTCCATATATGTTCAGGTGTGCCTATGTAAGAAACTACAATATTTTAGAACCAAGTGTCACTCAGAGTCTTTGATACCCAACTTTGTATGCTAGGTATGGAATACATTAGTGTAGTCTGACACTGATGGTCCCTCTCCTAATGCAGAGTTGTCCAACTCATTTATTGGTCATCACAATTTCCAATGGGGTGGTATTGCTCTTTAAGGGCACCAATAAAATAGGCCTAGGTGGGTTTAGTCCCAAACTTTGTGGATTCCTTTGGATCTTGTTTCTCATAGTAAATCTCCCACCAATCTTTGACGTGGCGAAAATCCTTAAGTAGTGCAAAGGTGATCTTTTCCTTATTGAAAAAATTGTGGACAAAGAAATGAACCTCTAGCAAACTTAACCATTTATCCAAGGCATCGACATCTATCTAACCTTCAAATAAAGGAATATCAACGTTAACTTGTACCTTGAAGGGTGTTGTACCTCTGAAGTGACTACTTGTAGAAGGTCCCTCTATCATTTTTGGTAGAAGTTCTCCATCATCTTGTTCCTCTATAGAATGATATCTTCCTCAAGAAACATCTTGAAAGGATCTCCTTCTCCATCATATCTCTTTTCATCTTCCGTGGGAGGTTGCTTGGGCTAATGAGAGAGGTTTTCCCTAAGTGAAACTAGCTCAAGACCCAAATATATATACCCTAAACCTCATCGGAGACGTGCATAGATAAATAACAAGGAAAAGGTTGCTCTAATACCATTGATTCAAATTTATTAGGGAAAAAAATGAAAGAAAAAATATAACAAAGAACACCCACACAATTATATATAGTAGAGAGAAGAATAGTACAATGAAAACCAAACTTCTATTAGTGAATAAAATAGTAGAATATTATAAAACACAAATTGGCTAGAATGGTGGTAGCTTATCTAGAGAGAAGCTAAGCTATTACAAGGGGTTGAAATAATTTCCTTTTAACATAAATAAATAATACTAAAGGTCCATAACCCTAACCCTAGGAGGCAAAGCACCAAAAGGTTTGTAGGTCATGAGGTGGTTAGTTGATACATCAACTTGTCAGGGGCACAATGTTTGCATACAATCTCTCTTTGGGGTGCTTAGCATCTCATTGGAAAGATCTATCTACGAACTACAATGTGTGGCATGTCCTATGTGTGTGAAAAACAAACCCATGCCCCTTCATTTCCCCAAAAAACATTGTTTAGGGCCTCAAAATGACCCTGGAAGTTTAGGACCCACAAAATCATAACAAAACTGCCAAGATGGAGAATTGTGATGAGACACTGGAGAGGTGGGTGACCACTGATATCCACCTTGGATGAATCAAATACAAGAAAGAAAATTGAATGAGTTTCATACCGTGCCAACATTATTCCAATGATCCTCAATTCCCATAGAAATAAGACCTCATAGTGTCACCAACATTATGAATATATGCAACTAGTGTGCCTACTCCTAGTGTTTGATATGTGTCACCAAAGTCAAGATCCATGTGATATAGATAGGACCACATAGAGGTATCATGGTCGCAAGAGTTGAGCACTGTGGTTAGTGCTGCAACTACTGGACGTCGAAGTTGGTGATAGTGTTTCCTAATTCAAGACTAGAGATGCTAAACCAACTTTCCTTATGGTTGGATTTCATAATTATGGATTTCCAATCGTGGCGATGGTGGTTTAGGACACATGGATGGGATCGAACAAAGACCCAATGAATAGCTAGTGTGAGAAGAGAATACTATCAGAGGAAGAGCAACCCAAAATTGTTACAATTCAAATTACATCCATGGTTGTGATCATGGAGAAGATTTGAATGGCATAGGAAGTGCATGTGGAGAAAAGAATTTAAGTCCGAAGTAGAGCTCCTCGTCGTGTGTGATTCAATTCAGAAGCAACAGTGAGCAACCTGTGAGTCGATCTAGAGAGGGAAAGTGATCCAGTCAGCCAGGCTGCCAGGATGTTGCAACACAATAGTTTTCAATATCTACATTGTCTAGAAGAGTAACAACAACATTCTTCCTGATCCCTCGTTCAACAACAAAACTGTGTTTTGAGTGACAGAGAGAGACACACTTGGACTTCATGGTCGTTTTTTTAGAGGAGGAGTCAGTGTTATCTGCAACAAGTGTGAGGGTTTTGAAAGAAGAAACGAAGATCGAAATGAAGTGAGAGGGTTTTGAGGAGTTGGGTGAAGCAGAGTAGAAGAGAATAGAAGAGCGATGTTGTAGTTTTTGACGTTTATCATTCCTTCATCTGTCCTGTCCTATGGCCTTCATTACAGAATGATGATGTTCAACTTGCTATGAAAGAGGCCGAGCTCGAAGAAAAGTGGGATGAAATACAAAATGCAAACAAAAATATACTTGTATCTAGAAGAGTAACAACAACATTCTTCCCGATCCCTCGTTCAACAACAAAACTGTGTTTTGAGTGACAGAGAGAGACACACTTGGACTTCGTGGTCGTTTTTTTTTTTTAGAGGAGGAGTCAGCGTTATCTGCAACAAGTGTGAGGGTTTTGAAAGAAGAAACGAAGATCGAAATGAAGTGAGAGGGTTTTGAGGAGTTGGGTGAAGCAGAGCAGAAGAGAATAGAAGAGCGATGTTGTAGTTTTTGACGTTTATCATTCCTTCATCTGTACTGTCCTATGGCCTTCATTACAGAACGATGATGTTCAGCTTGCTATGAAAGAGGCCGAGCTCGAAGAAAAGNCTTGCTATGAAAGAGGCCGAGCTCGAAGAAAAGTGGGATGAAATACAAAATGCAAACAAAAATATACTTGTAAATATACTTGTACTTAGCAGGGAAAATGTTGAAAACAATTATGAAGAATTTGAAGGTGAACTTGAAGATGAAGAAGCTGACAATCTAGAGGAGAGTGAGGAAAGTGACTTTGAGAAAGAGATTGGGTGAATTTTAAATGCTAGAGAATACACGTGTCTTCGATATCTTGATACATCAAATAAAGATGGTTTAGTTGCAGAGAGGGGATTACACGGCTGACAAAGTGGATAATGTTAAAGAACTGCAACATTCCTACAGAAGAAATCAAGCTTAAGGATAATCTGTACTTACCCATGTTGTTAATAGAAGTTGCTTGGTACACATGCATATGCATCAATTTGAAGGTTTTGGATCTTTATTTTCCTTGAAATCATCCATGGGATAACCTATGTGATTAAAAGTATTTTTTATGTTAGCTAACAAATTGTGGCAATCAGTTGCCATGCAAGCCACTATATGTTGGATACAAAATGTTCTACTATGTTTGCAGGGATGTTTAGTGTTGGAGAAGGAAAAAGAGAGAATGCTTGTGCAGTGTTCATGCTTAAGAGACCAATGGCAACGGAGGATCTACACCAAACGACGATAAAAAGGTTAGTTGGTTCCTTCCATGCTTGCATGTGAAAAAGGGTTTTAGGTTTGGGGTAGAAGGTTAAAAGTAATTTCTGAAAGGGTCATGATCTGCATGCAACTTTAAGCCCTAGCTTGTTAGTCCGTAGGGTAGAATTTCCCCACAACACTTTCTTGTGAGCAGGTGTTGGTCCAAAGATCAGTGGGTGATTAAATTTATTTAGAGTCTTGTAGCCAAAGTAGACTTGATGTTATAATCGATGATAAAAGACAATTTTAGTTGTAGAGTCTTTGTTGGAATAAAAAGTTTTCAGTCGAAATCATTTAAATTGTTGGGTCAAAAGCCCATTTGTAAATGACAAGATTATTGTTGCCATTGTAAAGTTCTTTCATGTTAAATTTTAAGGGCAAAGTCAGTGAAACAATTGGAGTCAAACACAAAGTACATTGGAGAGTTTAACCAAAGTTATTATGTCCTTTCGCAAATCAATATAAAGAGTCAAATAAATGTGAGGAGTTGAAGTTGAGAATATTTTGTTGACTTAAATTTAAGTCAAGAGTCAATGAAAGTCATTATGAAGAAGTCAAGAGGTGAAATCATTAGCTAGACCGTCTAATGATAATTGGAGCCAAGTAAGGAGTCATTGATGTGAAGAAGGGTGCATGATCGGTGGTACCCGATACCCAAGCTTAGATCCATGGTCAAGTCGCTACATAAAAATTTGTTAATGAGACAAGTTAAATTATCAAAGTTATGAGTATGGAAGACAAAACAAGTTGAAGAAGTCATAGTTAAATGCCATTTTTATAAGTTGAGGTGAAAGGAAGGTCAGGCTATTGTTTGTACAAAGTTGAACTTACGTTGGGACTAGCCATTCCGACAAATAGGCAAGATTTTTTTTTTATATATAAGTATTTGACATTATGAAGACATCAATGACAAAGTTAAGTTGTCTTGTTGGATATTGTACAAGAGGCATGTTTTGTAAGAAGGTAGATGAAGAAGATTGTAGGTTTCTTGTTGGATGGAGGTGCCCCTCCTACAAGAAACTATTTTACGCAGGTATTGCAGTGGAAGATTCAGGACTAATAAAAAATATGATCAATGAAAAGAGAAGATTATGTTGACTCCATGAAAGATAAATGAAAGAAAAAGAGGATTGATGTAGAAAGATGCAGACTTCAAAGAAAAGGAGATTTGTGGCAGAACCCTATAGCAAGAAAGTTGTAACAAAAAGATGAACAACTTCCATCTGCGGTTGGGTAGAAGTTGTTGAGATAGATCCACAGTTGCAAATGTGGGTAGAGTTTTCTAGAGAACGGAGCAAGTAAAGATCTTGAGAGAAAGTGAGAAGGTGAAGAAGCCTACAACTTTGGCAGCTGAGGAGTAGAGTTAGCTTAGAAGGTTCTAGCAGAAGGAATCAGAAGGATACTAAAAGATCAATCTCAGGAGAAATCTTGATGAGGTATTGAATAGCAAGTGCGGAGGCTTTCTATAGAGGAAAGACTATGTGTAGCTCACAGTGAGCATGGAGAAGCTCACAGAGGAAGAGAAGAGAATGACTATAGATAGTTAGGTAAAGGGTTCAGAAGGAAGCCACAACAAAGGAAAAGAAGACATAAACTACATGACAGAGGGACTCATATGCATGAACAAAAGAAACAAGAGGCGAAAGATAAGGTAAGAAACAAGGATGTAAAGAAAGAAAAAGAAAGAAGCAACGAAGATAGGCATAACACAGCGTCAAAAGTGAAGCAATGAAAGTATGAAGAACAAAGAAGAAAGTGAAGTAAGGTATAGATAAAAGTGTTGTTTGGTTTGAGATGTAGATGCAATAAATCCATGAAGTATGACATCCCTAAGAAGTTTAATGGTCCTTGGATAATGTATTGATGATGGTCTTAGTCTTATGGTTGTATAAGTGAAATTGTATGTCCCTAATGTAAGCCTGATGAGGCATGCATTCCCCATAATTTGTTAAGTTCGTGGTGCTTTAAAAGCCACTTTGTAATGTATGGTTTGTGGTCAATGAATGGTAGTCATGAGAGAGAATTTTCTCAACCATGGGCAAAACCGTCGATTTGAGATAGTCCACATAAGAAGGAAGTCAAGCAAATTTCAAGTTAAATGAAAAATTCTTGTGTAGGAGAAGAATGATCATTGAGGATATGACAGAGTACACAAAACCGTGAGACGAAAGTTTGTGAGAGATAGGGGATGCATGGATAGGAGTTCATGCAGGATTTTGTTCCTTGGGAGTCTAATGCAGGAGCATTGACAATAGGGCTACATGTAAGCCAAAAACCCAAGAGGATCATGATGATGATGGTATAGGGGAATAACAAGTACATATATGCAGATTCATGACGAAAGAATGATTGATGAACCATGTATGAGAAAGCGTTTCCTATAGAACCGACGAATACAACGATTAGAAACCCATGTATTACGGTGGATGGCTACTCTTTTATATGGGAATTCAACAAACATTGTTTGTGGTTGCAGGTACAAGAGGATCAAGAACGAAGAAGAAGAAACCAAAGATCGAAAAAGACAGAATATGTGAGTAGAGATGAAGATGAGACCACTTCAAAGGACCAGTGAAAAGACAAATGATTGGGTTACAAGTATTTGCAAAGAGGGAAATATGAAGGAATAATTCCTAATTGTAATCATGGATAATGTCTAAATAATATTATAGATTTGTAATGAGGTAGACTAATTCTAGAAGTCTACGTGAGAATGGGAGATGTAGTGAATTGAGTGATGTTAGGGATATGCAAATTTGTTGAGAGATTCATGGATACCTATTGGAATATTAAGGAGATATTGTGGAGAGAGTTGTGGAAATGGTTTGAACCAACCATCTAATTCTGTAATAGTTGTTATGGTCACCTATTGTTATAAAAGGGACCACTTGTACA
>CBVK0100681490.1:0-15598 GCA_900067695.1 Picea abies
TGTTGAATTAAATGGTTGATTAATCACTCACCTTGAAGTAAAGTAGATGTCTTCTTTTACGCCTTTAAAATAAAATAAAGTTGAATCCATTGCACCTTATCTTATGTCATTGTATGATTGAATTAGTAATTAAATTCTCTTGCACCATGGAATTTATGTGATGTGTGATTGGTTATTAGAACACTATTGTGTCATTGATTATTGTTGATGTTGTTGATTTAGCTAGTTGATTTTGGACTTGATTGTGTTAGTGGGATGTAGACACCTCCTTGTTCCTCAAAACAGTTGCCATCCCTGGGACCTTAAATGGTCAAAATCAATCGGATGAATCATGGGCTTGAGCATTGCTTATGTGTCTAGGAGGTCCTAACATTGCAAGGTAGGTTGGGCTGGTAGTATATTTATGTCATATTTATGTTATCTTTATGTTATCCTTATGCTATCTTTATGTTATCCTTATGTTATATTAGGTTATCTTTATGTGATGAGTTGAGTGATTAAAAGTATTGATGATTACAGTTGATTGTGATGAGTTGATCTTGCATCACCATTTATGATGCTTATTGATTATGTGTCATTATCTAAATGTAATGATGGGTTGATTATGTGTAGTTACTAATTATGTTGATTCATTGTTTGTGAAGTTATTTGATTACAACAATGATACACTTGTAATTATTTTAATTATGATGTCGTTTGATTATGCATTGCTTGAATTATGTGTTGACGCTAATTTCCTAATGCTTAAAAAAAAAATTGTGCTTCACTTTTCCTAGTCGTAACGGAGGGGTCGTTACATATGGTATCAAAGCGGGTTCAACCCCGCAACTTGGGATCATTACACCTTGCACTATATTAAACAATTGATTAATAATTCATCGCTAACTAAATTGAATTGTGTCCCTGCAGGAAATCATGGTTAGAGGACACTGCGGAGGCAAACGACATGGTGCTAGGGGAGGAGGTGTGATGCCTCCTATAGCATCCATGCCAGAGGGGTCTAACCCCCAAGGAGAAGAACAAGTCATTGGAATGAAGTTGATTATTGTGGGGGATGTGGTTAGGTTTATGAGGTCCTTTCATAGGATGCCAGAGGCCTTGATTAATCGACTAAATAGAGATGAATCTAGGGCACCTGTACCCCCTAAGGGTCCAAATGCACCCTAGCCGGTACTAGTAGCATTCACATAGAAATAGAGAAGGTCAAGTTTCCTGAGTTCTTGGGTGCCAATGATGACGCAGCCGCTGAGGAAAGGTTGGAGAACATGAATATGTGCTTCACACTTCACAACTACACCTCCAACATGAAAGTATGCATGGCGGTCTTTCAAGTGAGGGGGGGGCGCTCTTATATGGTGGAAGACAATACTACCACAACTGAACATGGTCATTGAAGAAATGTCATGGGAACCATTCGAGGAGTGGTTTTGGGAGAGGTATTTGTTAGAGGAATTCATTGAGTTCCAACTCAATGAGTTCAATGCTTTACTAAAGGGTGGTCGTACGGTGCCCAAGTAGGAGGCCCAATTGATGGAGCTGCTTAGGTATGCTCCACATCTAAACACCGAGAAGATCAAGATCAACAAGTTTTTATTCAGCCTTAATGTAACCATTCATTCGAAAGTGAGGATCCTAATGCCTCAGACATTGCACGATGCATTCTAGATGGCCCTCATAGCCAAGGAAGAGATGATCGATGAGGGTCAGAGGAGAACTCCCGCGAGACCGACGGGATAGGCAACATCTGGTGCGCAGCAGCATCAAACACCAGTTATACATTGATTAGGGTTTCTAGGTACTATGAGAGGATCCACGTTCACGGCACCACGATGACTGGCGCCTCAACAGTGGACACCCTACAAAGGACCATAGCAACAACAACAATGCTATCCGCAACAACAACAATTTAGGCATGTTTAGTAGAATAGACCAGGGTTTCAGGATGGAGGGCCAACAGCTTCTACTTCGGGGACCATGTGTACTAGACCGAAGAAAGGATGTTGGACATGTGGAGGGCCACATTACCAGCGTGACTGTTTGGTTGAGAGGACCAGATCTGTCAAGTCATTCAGACACATTATCGTTGGAGATTTGGGCAAGGCCCACCAAATTCATGCAACGATGAAAAACCACCAGGCCGAGCACCAATGTATTGTGATTGAGATATTAGGTACCATCGCTAACCAGACCTTTAGTATTTTGATAGCTCCTAGTGCTATAGAGAGCTTTGTTTCTGGTGCAACGCTAAAAAGAATTAAGCTAAATTCAATTGAATAGGATGAGTTTAGCTACGTGGAAATGGATTTGGGTGCCAAGCAGAAGATCGAAGGAAAGGTTACAAATTGTAGCCTCAACCTGAGAGATTTTGTAACAAAGGCCAACCTATACATCATGATCTTAGTATCTAATGACGTCGTGCTCAGTATGGACTGGTTGGAATCGCATGATGCGATACTCAACTGTAAGACAAAACGGTTGAGTTTGATCGATGATAAGGGACATAAACGAGTGATTGTAGGAAGAAACCAAGGAGTTTCCCTAAGGTTCATTTCTTCCCTATAGCTATGAAAGAGAATGCACAAAGAATGCAATTTATATTCAATCCTAGCACTGAATGATAAGGGTGTGGCAGAAGGATTAGAAAACCTTTCGGTAGTACGAGAGTTTACAGACATGTTCCTAGAAGAGTTACCAGGTTTTCTGCCCGAAAGAGAAATGGAATTTACCATCAACTTAAAACCTGGAATAGCAAGAATTCCTTATCGGATGTCAACACCTGAGTTACAGGAGTTGAAAATTCAATTGAAGGAGTTGTTGGACCTAGGAATTATACATCCAAGTGTGTGTCACCTTGGGGTGCACCCGTTATTTTCATACGGAAGAAGGATGGGTCGTGGAGACTCTGTATTGACTATCGTCAATTGAACAAGGCAACGATAAAGAACCAATATATGTTGCCAAGAACATACGGTTTTTTTGACCAAATGAAGGGAGAGAATGTGTTTTCAAAGATATAATTGAGATCAAGATATCACTAGTTATGGATCAAAGAGGAAGACATTCGTAAGACCGCATTCAAGACAAGGTTCATGCATTATGAGTTTACCATTTTACCGTTTGTACTGACAAACGCCCTCGGGGTAATCATGAGCTTGATGAATGGGGTGTTCCATGAATACTTGGACAAGTTTGTTAAAGAATTCATTGATGATATATTGATATATTCTTGGATGACAAAAGAACATGATGAACATTTGCGCTTGGTACTACAATGTTTAGGAGAGAACAAATTATATGAGAAACTGTCGAAATCCTCTTTTTATCAATCGAGGATTCATTATTTGGGGCATGTTATCTCCAACAAAGGAATAACTGTGTATCCAGCGAAGGTAGAGGCTATTATGAAATGGCCAGTGCCGACGAACGTACCAGAAGTACGTAGCTTCATGGTTTTAGCAGGATATTATCGACAGTTTGTCGAAGGTTTTTTCGAAGATAGAAAATATGATTACAGAATTGCAGAAGAAAAAAAAGAAGTTTGTATGGATCAAGAAATGCACGAAAGCATTTTGAAGGCTCAAGGAGTTGTTGATGACAGCGCCGATACTAAAATTCCTCGAAATGGACAAGGAATTCTTGGTATGCACAGATGCATCCAAGGAAGGCTTGGGCAAAGTCTTTATGCAAGACAGTCGAGTGATCTCTTACATCTCAAGGAAATTAAGAAAGAATTAAGAGAACTGTGCTACGCATGATTTAGAGTTATTGGCCATTGTGTATGCCTTGCGAGTGGGGAGACACTACCTGATTGGACGAAAATTCAAACTAAAGAGAGACCACTTTGGTTTGCAACACATTTTTACGCAAAGTGACTTGAACGCACGACAAAGGCATTGGTCATAACTGCTTAGTGAGTACGATTTTGAGATTACCTACATAAAATGAATGTTGAATAGAGTGGCAGATGCATTGAGTCGAAGACCACACATATTTTCAATGATACCTCTTTAGAAGAATCTTTGAGAAAAGATTCTAAATTTACAGTGCAACGATGAATGGTATAAAGAGGTTAAAAAAAATATCGAACAAGACACCATGTTGGTACAGGTATAAAGAGGTTAAAAAAAATATCGAACAAGACACCATGTTGGTACCAAATTTTGAAGGATATGTATTGGACAATGATGGATTGATGGGGTATAATAACCATATTTACGTACTTCCTAACAATGATATGATAAGTTTGATCTTAAGAGAGTCTCATAGATCAATGTACATGGCTCATCCATGAGTCACGAAGATGAGGGCATACCTTAAGCCCTTAGTCTTCCGGAAAGGAATGAAGGTGGACATAGTTAACTACGTGGCGAGATGTCTGGAATGTCAACAAGTGAAGGCTAAACATAGACATTCGTCAGGATTACTACAACTACACGCTATTCCAAAATCGAAATGGGAAGTCATTTAGATGGACTTTATTGTTGGGCTGTCAATGACAGCAAGGAGGCATGACTCGATTTTTTGTGGTAGTAGACACTCTAACGAAGAGTGCACATTTTATTCATGTGTGCATGATGTATCAGGCTCCAAACATAGCTATAGTTTTTATTAGTGAGATTGTGAGATTGCATGGCATGCCTAAAAGGATCATATCCGATAGAGGATGAGTGTTTATATGACGTTTTTGGACTAGTTTCCAAGAGGCCTTGGGAACCCAACTTAACTTTAGTATAATGTATCACCCTGAGACAAATGGGAAAATAGAAAGAATAAACCAAATTTTGGAAGATATGTTGTGTATGTATGGAAATTCGAACTGAAAATAGACCATTTTGGTTTGCAACACATTTTTGCACAGAATGACTTGAACGCACGGAAAAATAATTGGTCAGAAATACTTAGCTAATACGATTGAGATTAAGTACATTAAATGAACAATGGACAGAGTGGCATATCCATTGAGTCGGAGACCACGCATATTTTTGGTGATACCTCTTCAGATGAATCTTTGAAAAAATATTCTAACTTTATAGTGCGATGATGACTAGTATAAAGAGGTTAAGGAAAATATCGGCCAAGACACCATGCTAGTACCAAAGTTGATGGATTTACATTGGACAATGAAGGTTTAATGAGGTATAATAACCGGATTTATGTACTACCTAACGACGATTTGAGAATATTAATCTTAAACAAAGCTCATAGAGCAGTGTACATGGCTCATCCAGGAGTCAAGAAGATGAGGGCAGACCTTAAGCCCTTACTCTTTTGGAAAGGAATGAAGGCGAACATAGTCAACTATGTTGCGAGATGTGTAGAATTCTAGCAAGTGAAGACTGAACATAGACATCTGACATGATTACTACAACCACACGCTATTCCGGAATCAAAATGGTAGGTCATTTCGATGGACTTTATTGTGGGATTGTCGCTGACAACAAGGAGGAATGACTCGATTTTCATGGTAGTTGACACTCTGATGAAGAGTGCACATTTTATCCCTATGCGTACAATGTATCAGGCACTAGACATAGCTAGATTTTTTATCAGCAATATTGTGAGATTGCATGGCATGTATAAAGGGTTCATATTTGATCGAAGATTGGTGTTTACAGGACAATTTTGGACTAGTTTCCAAGAGGCCTTGGGAACCCAACTTAACTTTAGTACAATGTATCACCCTGAGACAAATGGGAAAATAGAAAGAATAAACCAAATTTTGGAAGATATGTTGTGTATGTACATGATGGACCAACATAAGTGTTGGGAAGAGTTCTTTGCACAGGTAAAGTTTGTGTATAACAACAACTATCAAAGCACTATTAATATGGCACCATTTGAGTTTCTTTACGGGTGACCATGTCAGACGCCTTTGAGCTGGGATTGACTTGAAGATAGGGTCTTGGTAGGACCATAATTGATCCAAGAAATGGAAGAACAAATTCAAATGATAAGACAAAGGATTAAATAAGTACAAGATTGACAAAAGAGTTATGTCAATGTATGTCGCATTGACCATAATTATGAAGTTGGTGATTGTGTCTTCTTGTAGGTGAAACCGCACAAGAGTCCGATCAAGTTTGGAAAGGGTTCTAAAATATCTCCTAGGTTTGTGGGACCTTTAGAAGTTGTGGAAAGGAAAGGGACCATGGCCTATCGACTAGCCTTGCCTGATTCTTTGAGGTGCATGCATGATGTTTGGCCTATCGACTAGCCTTGCCTGATTCTTTGAGGTGCATGCATGATGTTTTTCATGTATATGTTTTGAGACATTATGTTAGTGATCCTACACATGTGATTTCCATGAGTTCCTTGCACTTGTTGGATGAGGGTGCACTCACGGCAGAGTCAATCCGCATTCTGTACCATGGAATTTGATGGCTACGGTGTTTAATAGTCGATTAGGTCAAGGTCCAGTGGGACAATTATAGTCTACATTCGGCTACCTAGGAGGGCATATATGATATGCGCCAACATTTTCCATATTTATTTGATAGTTAGACATTTAGATATTGTCAGATGGTTTATTTACTACATTTATATACTGTGAAACTTTGAGATGAATTTTAAAACAAGAGGGGGTGTGTGTAACATCCCTCTCTTGAGAGAAAATGTTATTGACTTATTCTTTGAGGTCACTTGTGTGCAAGTGATCCAATTTTAATATATGGTTGTTTGTTCACTTATGGATTCTTATGATGATGTTGATGGATTATAATGTTATGTATTGACAAATGCTATTGATGATTTTCCCTTGAGTGTGCAGAACTCTTGACATATTGAGGATGTCAATGGCATCAATGGACCTCCTTTGACTCTGAATTGAGTCAGGGAGTGGATTGTATTCATTTGGGTATTTTATTTATGCATATGTGACATATGATCATGTATATTATGATGTTGTTTATGGATCATTTCCAGTGTTTCATTGATGGATGAAGGATGATGATTTCTTGTTAATTGGACTCACATAAGGAGTAAAGGGGCCATGCACAACAACCAGATATTGAGGGAAAGGTGTGGCATCATCCTTGTCACAACCTACTAGCACTCTGATCACGGCTCAAATTGTAGGTTAACTATTACCTAGTTCAAGATATCCATGATGATGTGAGGGAAAACTGAGACAATCGCTCATGAAGATTCTAAGGGGTGCGCAATAAGGCAGGGTCCTTATTCCTTAGAGGCCCTTACTCTCTCAAAAGGTCACCAGAATGAAGTATTGACTCCTAGGGTTGGACAACTACCAAAACCATTCAAAGGCCAATGACACCGTTGGAGCACGTAGTGTGTCGTGAAGGGCACGTTGCGTAGTTAAAATTTGAATCAAGGTGAGTGGCACCCTTGGAGGACTGAGTGCATATTGAAGGGAATGTCATGGAATTTTTAAAAATGAGTCAAAGAATCTAGGTGGCCTAGAAAACTTTGAGCGAATGTTAAACCTTGTAAAATCTTGAGCACTTGCCGAATTAATTAATTGATTGATTAATTAACTAAAGAATGAATTTATTAAGCATAATCCCGAAGGGTCTAAGCTTGTGCAAATAAAAATGTAACTAAGCTTAAGTCTAAGATTAGTGAGAAGACTAAAAAATTAATTTTATAAATTAAATAATGAGGGATGAAGTAAATCAATTTAAGAAATCAATAAAAAAAGTAAAACAAATCTAACGAGTGATTTAATACACATTGTGCAAGTAAATTTCAAATTAGAAATTAAAATAAGAAAGGAATAAAGTATACAAGAATGTGTAAGAATAGAAAGGTATGTAGAGTCTAGTCTAACTAGAGAACATTCATATTTTAACTCAACTCTGTTTTATAAAGGCGTCAGTCATAAATGTGAAATAAATGGAATAAAGGGACAACTAGGAGTGATTTTAGGAGCACTTTTAGGATGGGGGAGGGAGTTTGACATATAATTAAATTAAATTGTGGATTTCTTGGTACAACCAAGGGATTGGGTGACAAGTGTACGGGGGAATAATTCCTAATTATTTAAAAAAAAAATGAATTAAATGTGAAAATGACAAGTTATCACTAAGGAAATTTTATAAAACAAATGGTTGAGAGGAGTAATGGATCACATGTGTTATGAGTAAGGTTATGCAGCAAAAATTCTAACTGGTTTTACTTGTGAGAGTTGGGATACCCATCTTGAGAGAGAGAGTGGTGGCTCTACCTTGCGAGGTGAGCTGGGAGCTAGAGGATTTTGGCTGTGTTTGTGCGTAGCCCCTTTATGGCTCACGGGGCTAAGGGGGAAGAAGAGAACCCCTAACATTGGTTGGGAGGTACTGGTGAAGTCTTCACGGTTAGGAAGCGGGGAGTTGGATGGAGCGCAAGGGCGGGATAACATCTTTGAATTCTCGTCTTCGGTTACGATATTTTATTGAGAATTGTATTGTATTTAGATTCAATTTGTGCAAGCTTTAAACTTTGTTGAATGGACATTGGTTTCGACATTTTTTTTTGTGAGATGTCATTAGAAGATAGATGGTCCATGCAGTTTTTGTAAGATGTATTTAGAATAAAATGGTTCTGCTAAGTTCATAAGATCTCTACAATTTTCATTTTCCTTATGCCAATTGAACGCAACCTCTACAATTGTTTAATAGATTTTAAATACTCTGCTAAATTCATAAAGATCTAGATGATTTTTAGTGCCCTCTGCGATTGAAAGCAACCTCGCTTAGCTTCAACAAATTCTTCTTTGTGTTTCCCTTTCTTTCCCTTGTCCAGTGAGTTGCATCTCTTTTTCTCCATGATTTTTTTGCCTCTATGTTGATGGGGGAAGTATAACCTTGTGTATATTGCCTTGCTTAGTGCTTTTTTTGTTTCTATGTGTTTTGGCATGTAAAGATAATGTGTGTTTCGGAGGGGATGCTCTGTGTTCACCTTGAAAGACTCGGCAAAATTTCCTTTAAATTCCATGTGTTTTTCCCCTTAAGGACTCAACGCTTTTTCCCTTATTATTTCTTTACATTTCAATCTTAATGATCAACATTTTTACACTTAGTATTCACTGTGTTTTTGGGAGCCCCGAGGCTCTACATGTTCACGCTCTTCCCAGTGAATTACCATGGCTTTATCTCTGCAATTTTGGGATCCCAATGCTCTGCTTGTCCATTCTCTTTCCCAACAAATACCATTTTTATTCTCTGTGAATTTGCATGGTTCTCTCTGTGATTTTACTTGGTTTTCCTCTGCGATTTGCCACATATTACTCAGCATATTTTACTTGGTTATTCACTGCGATTTTGCATGGTGCTTCTCTCCAATTTTACTTGGTTCTTCTCTACGTTTTTCCCCAATTATTTCGCCCATCTTCCATCATCTAGATTTTTCTCTAAGTTTTGAACCTATGCCCTTTAAAAAAAAATAATACGCCCAACGGTGAACCCCTATGCCTGGTTTAAGAAGATTCAACCCTTCTTAGGGTTCCGAGTGGGGTTGTAGTTGACAGTTGTATCTTGGAATATAAAATCTAACTTATGTAAAATTATACACAAATTAAACACAATAATTTTTCATACTTAAAATGATAAAATAAAGATAGTTTAATTCTAATTACATGATCTACAAGAAAGAGTGAGAGGTTAGAGTATTACTTGAATGATATAGATATCAACTCACTGAAAAATGAGGAGAATGCAAAACCTTTGCACTTCAATCCTTGATCCAGACCACAACAAAGAGTGGATGATGACTCTCCTCCCAACCAACCCCTTAGTCAATACAACTAAGAGCTCACCAAGCCCTCAATCAACCTCCTATGCTAGTCTCTAATTCCTCAACTCAAGATTTTCCTTCAACCAAAATGCTACTTCAATCCCTTCTCTTCTTTCATTAAATAGAATCCATCCATCCAAAATTGTCCCTTTATGGGTTGCATCATATAATTTAGATTTTCCATCAATTACAATTAATAATTTCTCTTTTCTTTTCATTAATTTTCTCTTTAATATATTAGTTAACTTCTAGTTCTTCATTGAGATTTTCCTTTAGTTACAATTAGTAATTTTTCTTTCATTTTCATTACTTTTCTTACTAATATATTAGTTGACTATTATTTTTATTATTACTTATAATTATTTTAAAGTCATTTATGATTTCCTTCCTCTCGTATTTAATATTTGTTATTAACTATTGAGCATTACCATATATATTTGATATCTAACTTTTAATATATATATATATATATATATATATATTTTTTAGTATTTTAAAATATCTAACTTTTAATATATATATATATATATATATATATATATTTTTTAGTATTTTAAAAGTTAAATATGAAATGAACTCATTTTCAAAACATTCCATGGGAGGGAAGATAAAAGGTAAAACTAGGGATCTAGGTACTAGGTAAATAAGGTAAATAAGGGATTGTTTAAATTTCAAGGGTGTGTTTTAATGTTTTATTTGACTATCTAGAATGCCATATATAAAATAAGAGAGGTAGCAAAGTGTGTATAAAGTGTAAGTGAAGAATATTGGTAGTGAAAAGAAGAAAAATAATTTTTAAATAATTTTCTATGAATTTTATTTTATGAATGACTAAATTAATTTTAAGAAACCAAAATCTCTTTTAAATAAATTTTTAAGTAAAATTCTCTGAAATTATAAATATTTGATAACTTTATACAGTTTTTTAACTTTTAAACAATGTCAAATCCAAATTTTATTAACAAACTATATCTATTAACTATAACTATTAACTAAAATGCTATTGAAATTTTGTACAACTTTTTATGGCTTACGAACATAATGTACTAGAAATCTAATCTATGAATCTAATCTACTTGAAGGAATTTGGCTAAAGTAAAATCTATTAATTTTCATTTGTCTTTATTATTCAATAAAACATTGCTTGATTTAATATATTTGGATGACCGGACTAAAACTCCTCATGAATATAGGCCAATGAATCGAAATAGAAACTCCTAATGAAGATTGAAGATAGGCTATCCACCAACACATCGACAATTCTTACTACGATTTCATGCCTATCTTTCCAATAAAAAAAATCACTCGTTGTGCATACAATTAGTGCATCACATAGTGAAAATGTTAGAAAACTTAAGAGTATAAAAATTCTAACAAATCCAAGGACAAAAAAAAATTCAAATAAATAGTAGTATATCCAAGGACGAAAAAAAAAAATCTAATAAATATTATTGCTTGGAATTTATTCATCAAAACTAATAGTGTTTCTAAAATGTTTCACTTTCAATGTTTACACTTCATATTTTACAAATACCTGCGTATATAAAAGCATTCAAAATGACTCGAAACGTGGGTGAAATGTGGATATAGGGTATTATTGTTTGGAATTTAACCATCAAAACTAATATTGTTTCTAAAATGTGTCACTTTCAATGTTTACACTTAATATTTTACAAATACCTTCATATATAAAAGCATTCAAAATCACTGGAAACGTGGGAAAAATGTGGGTATAGGGTGGGAAAAATGTGGGTATAGGGTATAACATTCTATTGGTTACATTGAGATGATTTTCATATTATTATTTATATGAAAGGAATTGTAATATCCAAAATATGGATAATGAGTATTTATTTTATTGATTTCTTAATATGATTTTATTTATTTTATTTATTTTTATTTTTTTAATCAAGTAAATTTAATAATATAAATTTTTTAATAAATAAAAGTATAAGAAAAAGATAATATGGGGTATTTAGAAAGGTGTTTCAAGGGATGATGAATATAATATAGTTATAATTATGGAATATATCTACTTAGTAATTGATGGGTAATAAATAGGATTACTATGTAGTTAAGAAGAAATAATATAATAATAAAAGGTGGTTTGGATAAACTTCTAAGAATATTCATGAGAAAGTATAAATACACATGAGTATCATTGTAATGGATATGTTCAATTATTTATATTGTAAAAAACATGGCTTGCAAAATGATTCCTTCCATAAAAAATACTTATGATGTTAACCTACCTTAGAGGTTCTCTCAACATTCTTGTGTTTATTATTATTATTATGTGGATATATTTTAATATTTATAGAATTTAAGAGTTTATTTATGAAAATGAAAATTATCTTTTATATTTTATCTTATGTTTATTATTATGTGGATTTATTTTGGTATTTTTAGAATTAGGGTTTATTTGTGAAACTAAAAGCTATCTTGTAACTTTTATCTACTAATATTGAGTACAAAACCAAATAGAAACTATTATTGAATGCATTCATCAAAACTATTATTTGTGAACGCATTTATCAAAACTATTATCATTTGTGTCATGTGCAATAATTACACTTAAATTTTTATAAATACTTTCATATATAAAAAGAAAAATTTGCATTCACCTAAAATACCATTCTATTGCTTCATTAAAAGGATTTATATATTACTACATATATGAAAATAATCATAATTATCTAAACTTATATATTACTACATATATGAAAATAATCATAATTATCTAAATATAAATGATACATAAATGATAGATATATTATTTTATTTACTTTTTGATGATTTATTTTAAAGATTTTAATATTTTATTAAAAAATAAATGTAAATAGAATGTATAAAGATATGAATTTTTTAAGTTACTTTTTTTCAATATTATATTGGAGATTGTTATGCCAAACAATGTTATATTGGAAGTTGTTATGCTAAAAATTCTAATATATCATTTAATTACTTTAATGTATCATTTAATTTTTACTTGATGATTTATTTTAAAAATTTTAATATTTTATTAATAAATAAATGTAAATAAAATATATAAAAATATGAATTTTTAAATTACTTGTTTTCAATGTTATATTGGAAGTTGTTATGCCAAACAATGTTATATGGGAAGTTGTTACGCTAAAAACTCCAATGTATCATTTAATTTTTACATTTTTTAATGTTATATTGGAAGTTGTTATGCCAAACAATGTTATATGAGAAGTTGTTCTGCTAAAAACTTTAATGTATCATTTAATTTTTAATTTTTTAAGTGAAGAATCTCACTTGATGATTGAATTTATCACCAAAATAATAATACAATTTATTAAATATTTTTCTATATTTATTTGTAGTACTTTTATTTATTATATTATATTATTTGTTAGTTATATTTATGTTTTTTGTTTTAAAATAAATAAATAATAATTTATTTTTTAAAGTTTATTTTAAAAAATATATATTTTTTGTTGTATTTTGTATTTATATTTATATTGAAATGCATTTTTAATTGCTTATTTTTTTTTATTTTGTATCTTAAAAAACTGTCTTCACCTTTTTTATTAAAAAAAAGAATGATACTTTACAACTTTTTGATCGTAAAATTAATAATGTAATAATTTATGTGAACATAACCTCATCTTAGAAAACTGTTTTCAACTTTTAAATTAAAAAAAATAAAGGATAGTTTACAACTTTTTATGATCGTAAATTAATAATGTAATAATTTATGTGAACATAACCTCAAAGGAAATTGAAATATTAGAATGTCATAAAAAAATTGTTTTGATGGGTAAGGGTGACCACCAAATTTCAACATTGATTAAAAAACAAATTTTTAATTAGATTTTTAGACTTAACGCATTGAATTCTTGTTAAAGGTTATATTATACTATTTGAATTAATACTTATGATCATAGGTAACAAAATTTGATCAATGAAACTTTCCAGATAAAATATATAAAAGAGAAAAGGTGTTTTATAGAGAATTTAAGAAAAAAGAGAAGTAATTGCATTAATCTTGGGAAAAGAAGAACTTGTGAAAAGATAAGGTTAGAAGAGATAGAAATATAATATTAAGATAAGTAAAATTTTAATGAGGAAATATAGGGATAATGGTCTCTCTTGACATTTAAGATTGAGAAAAAATAGAATAATAAATTGTAGTAGATATATACTTTAAGTAGAAGCTATAATATAGAGTATAGATGTTATTTAATGTTGAGTGATCTTTTTAAAGTCCACGAGTTTCATGTGTCTTTTATGATCTACCTCATAAAAGATATTTTGATTTGTGCATTGATCATTATCTCATCTTTTTTGGCTCTATCACAAGCTTCCAATCATGTTTATGGGTGCTACATCATGATATGTGCTTTAATTACATCATTGATACTCCTAATGAAACATTCTTTAATAAATAAACTTAATTGGCCCTATGTGTGGATAGACAATTTCTCAAAGGAGGTGATATATTCCATAACTATGCTTGTTTGGTGTAATTTTGTCAGGCATCTGAAATGGTGACTGTCACTCTCAAAACAAGAAGAAAGTGTTTGCACAATGGGTCCATGCAATGTAGTCATTATAAGCCTTCATATACCATTGCCACCACTGCCAAAACATATAATACCCCCACATGCAGTTTGTGTAGGTCATCAGTAATTGCATGGAGGGGGAAATAATGTTCCAATTGGGTTACCCACCCTAAAGAATCTAACTCATAAAATTTATTCATGTCCAACCTTGGAAAACAAAGCCATAAAGGTTGTCCAATGATTATTCTGAAGCATGGTTAGGTCATGTACTTCTAGGGGTGTGAATTCCTCTTTGGTTGGGTCAATGTGTGGATCGCCTACACGAAGACCCATAATTGTTGCTAATTTGACAAGAGGTTGGTTTGTTTTGTCATTGTTGTTTGTACCTATAGAACTGTAGTTGCAAGAGTGGCCACTATTTCTTCTATTGATGTGCTCTGAGAATATTGGTTTGGATCTGGTTGTTCTTGTTGTTGGTTTTATGAGTTGGCCATGTTACGAGTTTAAACCATGATACCAACGAATATTTTTTTGTGGAAGTTATATTCTCCACTTATCTCACTATGACCAGTCAACTGAGAGGAGTCTTTTCAAATATACCCCAAATCATTGTATTTGTGGGTCCACAAAAAAGGGGTTATTTAAGAGGTATATACCTATTATTAGCGAACTACAAGGAATATTTTGAGATAGGTCTCCCACAATGGTGTCAATTGGACCACTTAATATTTCTTCTTTTTTCTTTTTTCCTTCTTCTTCTTATTTGTTTTTGAGTGCTACTCCTATGGGAGTAATAATCCCAACCGATTATTACCACAGTGACAAAATATGCAAATTTCCCTTGGATGAAAAGATGTAGGAATTTCACTGGAAAACTTTAGAGGTTAGGGTTCGCAGGGTCCTAGATGACAAAGAAGTGTCCGGTGTTATAGATCTCTGCTAAAATTATGAGGTATAATAGTTGTACTCAACCTAATATATCAGTCTAACATCCTGCTCTTGTGGGCACATGTTATCGACTTATTCTTTGAAGACACTTGCATGCAAGTGATCTAGTTATAGTACATGATTATGTGTTTCGCTTGTGGATATTTATGATGATGTTAATGATTATGATTTTATGTTATTGATATATGCGTATTGACATATGCTATTGACGTGTTTTCCCTAAGTGTGTAGGACACTTGACAGATTGGGATGTCAATGGCATCAATGGACCTCCTTGTAATCCAGATTGAGTCAGGGAGTGGATTGTATTGGTTTGATTATTTCATCCATGCACATGTGACATATGATCGATTATATTATGATGTTGTTTATGGATCATTGACAATGTT
>CBVK0100681498.1:0-14390 GCA_900067695.1 Picea abies
AGGATCTTCCTTAACCAAGGAAAGTACACGGTTGAAATCTTGAAGAGATTTGACATGTTGGAATGCAAGCCCATGAATGCACCCATGGAAGCAAAGCTGAAGCTGTTGGTCAATATTTTGTCAGAATTTCTTGATGCCACACTGTATAGACAGATTATTGGATCATTGATGTACCTAATGAACACCAGACCAGACATTTGTTTTTCCATGAACACCTTAAGTCAGTTTCTGGTAGAACCCAGACATGTTCACCTAGTGGCTACAAAACATGTGATGAGGTACCTTAAAGGTACAATAGATTATGGTCTCAGCTATGATGGAGATTATGATTTCACATTGAGTGGATATACTAATGCAGATTGGGAAGGAAGTGTTTTTGACAGGAAAAGCACTTTAGGATGTTGTTTCAGTTTGGGATCAGCTACGATCTCGTGGTAGAGTAGGAAGCAATCTAGTATTTCTCTCAGCACAGTGGAAGCAGAATACATTGCTACATTTTATGCCAGCTACGAAGCTATATGACTTTGAAAGTTGCTGACCGACCTATTTGACTTAGAGATGAGAGAAACCTTGATTCTATGTGACAACCAGAGCTGCATAAATATGACAGAGAATCCTGTATTCCATGACAGGTCGAAGCACATAGAGATCTGTTATCATTACATCTATGACATGGTACAGAGAGGAGCCTTAAAGCTCCAATACATTAGCATGGATGAACAAGTTGTTGATGTGTTGACCAAGCCCCTATCTCATGTGAAGTTTGAGTAATTTCGAGATAAGCTTGGCATATTCCGAAAGGACCTTCCTCGAAAGGGGGAGTAGTTATTGTGTTCCTTGCTTCTGACCTAGTTGTCAAACATAAAGCAAGATGAGATGTTCCTTGCTTCTGACCTAGTTGTCAAACGTAAAGCAAGATGAGATGTTCCTTGCTTCTGACCTAGTTGTCAGACGTAAAGCAAGATGAGATGTTCCTTGCTTCTGACCTAATTGTCATATGTAAAGAAAGATGAGATGTTCCTTGCTTCTGACCTAGTTGTCAGACGTAAAGAAAGATGAGATGTGTACCTTGCTTTTGACCTGATAGTACTATGATTTCGGTTGTGTAGTTGTGACGTAAAGAAAGTCTAGTTCCCTGCTTCTAACTTGATGGTTGTGACGTAAAGAAAGATGTGTACCTTGCTTCTGACTTGATGGTTGTGACGTAAAGAAAGATGATATGATGAGACTAGCACTGAGATTCTGGTTGGATAGTTGTGATGTAAAGCCAATCTAGTATCCTTCTTCCAGCCTGATGGTTGTGATGTAAAGAAGGATGAGTATTTTGCTTCCAGCCTGAGTGTTGTGACGTACAGCAAGACATTGAGATGAGATAAGTACTGAGCTTCTAGCTTGACAGCTGTGACGTAAAGCCAGTCTTGTATTATGATGAGCCAGCCCTGTGTTGTGATGATGATGATGTATCAGTTTTTATACTAATACATATTGATGCAAATGATGATGGCATTCCTTTGAGAATGGCAATGTTGCCGATGAAGAAAAATTTCGATGATTTATAGATATGCCAGTCAGTGTTCCAAGATGATATTGATGATGCTTTCCTCTCACCCACTTGATGTTGTTGATGATGTTGTCCTCTCTCTCTCGCATGATGCTACTGAAGAATACCCTTCTTGTTAAGGGGGAGTGTTGAAATAATGTAACTGCAAAGAGTATTCTAATTATTATTTGATATATTATTCATCGGATCAATCCCCATTATGGATTGATCATGTCGGTTATTGTAATAGGACCAAATCCCCTTTTGTGGATTGGTCAAAAGACAATTGTAATAGGCAGAATAAGAAGTCGGCCCCAGCAGATATTAAAGAGGCCCAGAAATATAATAAAGGTGGGTTTACCCACTTAGTTTGAGAAGTTGGCCCTACCAATGAAGAGACACTTCACACCTACCAAACTTGTATAAATAAAGAGGCCAGTGCCTCACTTAGACACAACTCACTTGCTCATTGAAGAGACAAGTTTCGGATCTACTGCTAGAGAAGAAGGAGAGAGAGAGTGGCGCATATTTGGGAGAGGAATTTATGTATTAGTTTAAGATATCTCTTGGCATTGTATTGGCTATCTATATTAAGGAAGTTTTGTTATGTTTTTTCCCCTAGAGGGTTTCCCAGGATAAATGATGTGTCTCTTGTGATTGTGTATTTCTCAATGATCTTGGATTATGCTATTATTATCCAATGAAATGCAAACAACTATAATAATGGATTAAAATTTAACAACCCTGTTGGGTGTCGGTGCTCTGCCTTGACTTGCTGACATTTTAGACACTTAGCTAAGTAATCAACTATGTCTTTTTTCATTCTGGGCCAATAAAATAGTTTTCTAGTGACCCTGATCATTTTCTGATAACCAGGATGACCAATATATGATCTTTTGTGTAGTTCATCCATTATGAACCTCTTCAAGTCGTCACAATTTGGAATATACAATCTTCCCTTGTAATTCAACATGCCATCATTAAGCATCATATATCATTTGTACTTCATCCATGTGGGCTCTTTCTTTAGGTATTATGTCACGGTCTTAAACAATTCATTTGTTTCTTGTGCACTTTTGACTCTCTATTTGATGTCTGATTCATTGGCACTTATAGCTACCAAGTGAACTACTTTCATACTTCTACTAAGGGCATCAACCACCCTATTCTCCTTTCCTTTGATATGTTTGATTTCAAAATAAAACTCACTAAGGAAATCCATCCACCTAGCTTATCTCACATTGAGTTTTCATTGGTCAAACAAATACCTCAACCCATTATGGTCTGTCATGAGTACAAATCTTCTACCTAAGAGGTAATGCCTCTACATTTTTAAAGCATTCACTATGGAAGCCAATTCCATATCATGGGTCACATAATTGACATCATGTTCATTCAATTTTATGGATTCATAGAAAATCACATGTCCTTCTTGCATAAGGAATCATCGCAGCCCTTCCTTGCAGGCATCTGTACACATAAGGAAGTCCTTGTTTGGGTCCGCAATATTCAGTACAGGTGCATTGGTTAGAAGGTATTTTATCTCTTGAAATCTTTCTTCACATTTTGATGTCCAAATGAATTTAACCCCCTTTTTTTGAAGGGAGGTGATTGGGAAACCAATATTGGAGAATCCCTTTATGAACCTCCTATAGTATCCTGCTAGGCCCATAAAGGATATGATATCAAATACATCCTTTGGGTTAGGAAAATCCATGATGACTTTAATCTTGTCAGGATCAACTACCACTCCTTCCTCAAAGATAACATGGCCTAAGTAATGGACTTGTTTATGGAAAAATCCACACTTACTAAGCTTAGCATAGAGATGATGTTCTCTTAGTACTTGGAGTACTAGCTTGATATGTTCTTCATGTTCTTCCCTATTCTTGAAATAGATTAGGATATCATCAATGAAAACAAACACAAGCCTATCCAATAACTTTCTGAAAACGTTATTCATTAATCACATAAAAGTGGATGGTGCATTGGTAAGCCCAAATCGCACCAACACAAATTCATAGTGACCATATCTTGTGTAAAAGGTTGTCTTGTGGATGTCTTCATCTTTAATTTGGACCTAATGCTATCCAAACCTCAAGTCAATATTGGAGATTATTGTAGCACCCCTTAATTGGTCAAACAAGTCATCGATCCTTGGTAAGGGATACTTATTCTTGATGGTCATCTTATTGAGTTGTCTATCATCTATGCACAATCTAAGTGTGCCATATTTATTTTTCACAAACAAAGATGGCACTCCCCATGGAGAAACACTAGGTCAAATGTATCCTTTGTCCCACATCTCCTCCATCTGTAGTTTGAGATCAACTAGATCTTATGTACTCATTCTATAGGGTGTTCTAGACATTGGCACCGCTCCTAATACAAGTTCTATTGAAAATTCAAAATCCCTTCTTGGAGGTAGACCTAGCACCTCTTCTAGGAATACATATGTATATTATCTTAATATGGGATGGTCCTCTAGGCTGGGTTGGTCATTCTCAATGGATTATAGTACTTTTATTGCATACAAGGGACATCCCTTTCTGCAATACTTCTTCACTTGGAGGGTTGATATTTGTCTCACTGAGACATGATTTTGAATCCCTTGTAGGTTTACCCTTCTTCCTTCTTCATTTTCACACTCGAAAGTTTTACTGTAATAGTCCAACTTGGTTTTGTGGGAAACCAACTAGTCCATGCCAATCAATAGGTCATAAGATCCTAAAGGAAGTATGTTTAGGTTTGTTTGGGTGGGAAACCCACTTATAACTAATTGACATGCTGGTATGACCTCTGTTAGTTTTATTTTGGTTCTAGTGGCTAGTTGTACCAGTGATGATTTAAAATGTTTAACTTGTTGAAATCTACATTTCTCAGTAGTTTGAGGGGCAGCATAACTCCAATTAGAACTAGGGTCAATTGAAATGGAAACAGGATGGTTGGAAATCATACCTTCCATATCCACCACTAAAGCTTGGTGGTCAACTTGTCTATTATCCAAAGCTGCATAAATTTGTGGCATGATCCTAGCCACATCATTGACTATGGTAGCCTCTTGGACGTTGTAGACCCTCTTATTGATCTGTTGCATATGTGGACAGTCCCTCGGCAGATGTTCCTGTCCACAACCCCAACATTTCAAGGCTTCTCTCTTCGTGTTATCATTATGACTTAGAACTACTTTGAATGGTTTATTTCCACTCTAGGATGGGAAATTTTGTTGATGCACACTTCTGGTAGGAAGGCTCATCCTAGAGATCTTCCCATGGTTCTTAAATATTGAGGATTTAAACCCCTTCTTCTTGAATCCCGAACTATTTTTCTTCTTCCAGTCTTCATGGGGTTCTGTCTTATTATTCAATTTCTCATAGAAATACCTTTCATTTCATCCTTTATGTAGGGCACATACCTCATCAGCTCGAGAAATTTGTTGATATATTCCTCTATGGTGAGTTGTCCTAGCTTGAGTTCATAGAACTCCTTGGTCTTCCCATCAAAGTAATTTTCTGACAGATACTTCTTCTTGAAGTATTTCTCAAATTGTTTCCATGAAAAGTCCTTCTCAAGGATTCCTTTCACATTCCTAAGGTCCTCCCACCAAATGGAATCATTCTCATGCAGGTTAAAAATGGCTATCTAAGCCTTTAAGTTTTCAGAGTAGTCATGGAATCTGAAGTACTTCTTCAAGTCAAGTAGCCAAACTTCTTCTTCTTCCCCTTTCTTAATCTCTCCATCGAAGGTGGGTGATTTGTCTTTCTTGAACTCTTCAGGGTCATGAGTCTTGGATTGTTTCCTCTTCTTTCTTCTTGTCTGGGAATGGGAACTAATTTTTCCACTAGAAGATCCCTTGGAGTTGTTAGTTTCCTTAGAGGAATATTTCAGTGAGTGTCTCTTGGCTCCACATTGGTCCTTCCTTGAGGTTCTCCTCCTGGCGTGGCCACTTTCCGAACCATGATTTTGCATCTCAAGTGGATGTGGATTTTTCTTAGGATGATGCCTGTCCACATGACTGACAGCTAGACCATGTTGCAATTGACTTTGTATATCTGATAGACTTTGTAGTAGGACTGCATTAATTTCAGTGTGCTTTTAGGCCAAATATGTAAGGGTTTCCACTGCCCTCATTTCATCATATTCTTCTTCTTTATTGTAGGAGCTCTATCCCAACACATGATGTGTCACCATCCCTTATGTTGTAGTTTTCATGTTGTTCACTGACTGCTTGAGTCTTGATAAATTTGTTTTTGTTAGTTACTAATCTACCAATTCATGAACAACACATATCACTACAAAGTGAAGTCAAATTCTTTATTTGGAAACATTAGCAATATACAGTGCACACTTCCAAAACATCTATCAACAGTAGAATGTTGTGTTCCTCTCTTTAGTAGAGGTTCAAACAATTTTCTTATAGAAGGGGGGAGTAAAGTAGGGTGTTACCTCATAAAGTTCTCTAATAATATTTTTATGTGACTCGTGCATGAGCCCAAGTAGGCCAAGTGTTGTTGCCATTCTCTGATACCAATTTTTAAAACACTCGACCCCTAAATACGCTTTCAAGGGGTGGGACATCATAATTTTGTTTTTCTTAATTATCTCAAATCCTAATTCTGGGATCTCCATTGGCTAATGCTTGCCACAAACTTTCCAATGGTCGCCACCACACTAAAATATGAGCTCTGGTCTGCAAGTTATTGCCTCCCGAAGTTATCTGTGAAATATTAGTTGGGGTCTTTGACATTTAGAATTGAACACCCCTTTGTTTACTACACACATACTCCCTGAAGTCTCAAAATATCTCCACATGGCCTTGGTCATTCGATGATCAACAATCGATGTTGTACGTTGAACGTTGGTGTTCGACATTCGATGATATGTGATCGATGTCAAATGTCTCTCCACTATACTATGCCCCAAATATTCTAAACTCCTGAAGTCCTAGACTCTCATAGTCCCGGTCATATTACCAACCATGTTGGCCAGGTGGGAATGAACCAGAGGCTGACATGCGACGAGGGATAGGGGTGACACATTTCCTCATTAAGGTGTTGCATGTGTCATGCTCTAATAGGAATAAGGGGTCTATGAATCGTCCATATCTCAGTGACATGTGGCACCTTAGTTACAGGTCCACGTCACCCTAGATGACATCAGTGTGCCACGTAAGCCCCAGACATACGGCCTTCTATCTTCTGTCAAATATCATAGTCAAGGTATTTCCACGCAGATCCATAGATCCATGGCTCCCATTACTTTGCAACTCTGGGATTCAGAGCTTACAACCTCCTCACATCATGAATCCCCTAAAGATACAAGCCTCTAGACTTTCTAATATAGCACCACGCTTCCTCATCCTATCAATGATTGAGATTCACTTCTTCATTCACGACTTCGAAGGTTTTCACACTCTGAAGACTCTTGGACAAGTTTCTCCAGAGTACCAAGTCTTCAGACTATAGGATCTCCTTCCATGTGGCCTCTCATCCAATGACTCTAGTCCATCGAGTGACTTTTGACAGGGGACAAGTGGGGGCCACATGTCGCTCCACGACACATTCCTAGTTGGTTGGGTAGTTAAAAGGGGTTATCAACGAAGTTCTTAGATCAATGGTTGAGAGGGATCCTGAAGGATTCAAGGATCAATATTCCTCTTCACTTCAGAATTTCGACATTCAAGAGCTCGACGTGTATCTTTAAATTTCCTCTCCGGAGCTCTGAACCATGCCCGATGTATCGCCACGTGTACTTAGCATCCACGGCTAGGATTACTCTGGCTTACAGAGTTCCAAGAAAACTTGTGCATCCCTATAGATTTGAATACCCAAAATTCCAAATAGTCGTTGATGTGTGGACACATGTCCCTCTATTCTCAATGATCCAAATTAACTTCACAACTCCGATGTTCAGGAGTTTCGACACTACACCACCCATATTCTCCCGAAGTGGGATTTAGATAAAGTACTTAGCACTACCCCTTCCTAAGTCTAATCTAATAGACGAGAGATATCTCCACTGGACTCCCAGTGTTGAAATTACTAAGACAATTGAGAGGGGGGGTAAATCAGTTGTTACTGTGCTTAAACAATCTATGACTATTCAAATAATTTTTTTAATCTCTTTCAAGTGACCATCAATATTATACAAGATATGAACAACATAAATAATGAACATCAGTCACACATAATATATACACAGAGACATATTTTCATGAGGAAACCCATAAATGGAGAAACCTCTTCTTCTTCGAATGATAGGAAGTCTTATAAGTTCTGTACATCATCTATCTTTGAGCACCAACTCAATGTGAGGCTACTACCTTTTTTTTACAAGCTCCAACTTTTTGAGAGCACCAACTCTCTAGTTTCTCTAGCACCCACTAGAAGGAAGCACCAACCCCCTGAGTGTTCCAACATCGACTGGATGGAAGCACCTACTTCCACTTATACAAGCACCAACTTGCATACAGAAAACTCTGTGTTTTCCCGAGCACCACCCTGCCACCCTGTTTTTCTAGCCACAACTAGATGGAATATACAACTTCCAATATTCAAGCACCTTCTTGAATATCAGAGGACCAAAGTCCTCCCTAGCACCACCCAACCTCCCTGATTATAAAAATGAATGAATAACCATCAATACAGATATATCAATTTTTACCACTTCCACTTTGTTCTGAAATTCTTCTCTGCTTCATTATACTTCTGCTCTGTTCATATTTTGTTTATAATTTCTAAGTTTGATCTCACACTGTGCATTCTATGATTTTCCTTTCTCCCAGTTTACTTTATTTTACAGTCAGAACAGCTAACCCTACACAATCACTACATATCCCCTTTTATCCACACCAACCTCTTCAGTTACACCTCGAATCTACTTGGGAAAAAATGCCTCAGCAACTGAATCGCCAACCGTTCAAGAATCATGATTCATTTTAGGTAATTGAATCATAGTTGATCATGAGGTTGAACAGTATCCCTTTGATCAGATTCTCAATTCACCATCACCATTGGATTACATCTGCAGGATCTTGCGTTTATCCCATGTGCCCACTGGCTGTGACCACAGGCTAATCAGAAAGTGATTTCAAATTTCACATTTCGGATATCTTGTGGTGAGGCTTCTCGACTTTCCATGTCGCAATCTCTAAAAATAGGGCTTAGAAATTAGTACCTTCACTTTCCATGACCACTGGCTACACCAACAGGTGTTATGCAATTTTGTGTTTCGCAAATTTTGTTGCGAGTCACTCTGACTCTTCCAACTCCGGATCATGAAATGGAGCCTTGCAACTTGCAATATCCTTCCTTCACGTGCCCACGACTATGACCAAGCGCTTATCCATAAAACACTTTCGTGACTCACTATTTCGGGAATCTTATGATGAGGCATCTCGACTCTCCATGTCGCGATCACCGAAACTATGAAATGGAGCCAGATCAACAGTCCACGCTCTGCCTTGATCAATGACTCATATTGAATCGCAGTTTCTTGTTTTGTGATTTCAAAGATAGAGCTCCTCCTTCCTTTGACTTTCCAATCAGTGAAAATATGACCCCTCTCCATGTGTATTCTGCATCCAACGATTAGGATTGTTTATCATGATTTCTCATATCGCAAGTTTGAGGGGTTAGAGCACCTCCTCCTTTTGGATTTCCCAATCTGTGAAACTCCAAAACAGAGACTTTGTCATGCCCTGATCTTTTGCCACATGTCCTTCTTGGATAAACAATCCTCCTTCTTTCGAGACTTTGTAATCCCACTTCATCTTGTACTTAAATATCATGCTCCTTCTTCTGGATCTGACGATGGTCGGTCTTCATGATCAAATCTGACGCCTGGGATCTATTCTCCTCTTCTGCATGCTCCTCCTATCTTAATTCAGATCTGACAGCCATCGAGAATTTGGGATGGGTGATCCAATGATCATTGTTTCTCCTCCTCATGAGCTTACACTTCTGATCTTGCCATGCCATCATCATTGCGCTGTTGATCTTGCCACTTTCTCTTGTTCGTCATTGTCAGGCCGAGATTGCCATCAATGACAAACAAATACTCTGCCTTCTGTCCATAATGAATATGCCAACAATATCCCCCTTTGGCATTGATGGAAACCTTGAATAACCTGAACACTACTCTGCCTGGACATCCAACCATACCACTGTAGCATCCTTACCATTACCACACTTTCTCCCCCTTTGACATCAATGTCAAAGATGAAACATGCTCCCCCTGAGCTATTGCAGTACATACTCCCCCTGTCAACTATGAGAAAATTAGAAATACAACATATATTGAATAAGTACTCCCCCTGACCAGGTGAACATATTAGATGAAAGAAGTTATAACCCCCAAGTTTTGACGAAGATATCCAAAAGCAGTCGTTGCTAACAGTTTAGTAAAGATATCAGCTATCTGTTCTGTGGAAGGAATATAATTCAGCTGAACAACTCTGTTTGTAACTTGTTCTATGAGAAAATGGTATTTTATTGGGATATTCTTAGTCTTGGAATGAAGAATAGGATTCTTGGAGACACCAATGGCACTGGTGTTATCACATTGAATTGTAATCGGATCAGTATAATTTACCTTCAAATCTGCAAGAGTTTGGATCATCCATAAAATCTAAATGCAACAAGTTGCAGTAGCAATGTACTCTACCTCTGTAGTTGATAAGGAAATATATCCTTGCTTCTTACTAATCCATGCTACCAACGAGTCACGACTCACCCAGGAGAATGCACCTCCATTGGTGCTTTTTCTCTCATCCACACAATTTTCCCAATCTACATCTGAATAAGCAGTTAACTGAAAATTCTGATTTCTGGGATACCATAGACCATAATTCATTGTTCTCTTCAAGTATTTGAATATCATTTTTACAGCTACCAAATGACTTTGTTTAGGAGAAGACTGATAATGACCTACCATTCCAACAGCTTGCATTATATCAAGATGGGATGTTGTGATGTACAAAAGACTGCCTATCATTGAGCGATATGTCCTTTGATCAACATCAGGTGAAATATCATCTTTACTGAGCTTGCAACCAACCACTATAGGTGTATTAACAGGAGAAGAATCCTCCATCTAAAATTTCTTCAACATCTCTTTGAAATATTTTTTGAGAGATAAATATTCCTACAGAACTTTGATTTACTTGTAAACCAAGAAAGTATGATAGCTCTCCTATCATGGACATCTCAAACTCTGATTTCATAGAGTTAGCAAGCCACTAGACAAAGGATTCATTAGTACAACCAAAATTAATATCATCTACATAAACCAAAACAACTAGTAAATTATCACCCTCAGACTTAATGTGGAGATTGTTGTCAACAATACCTTTCTTGAATGTCTTGTAAAAAATTTCCAGTCTATAATACCAAGCTCGTGGTGCTTGTTTCATTCCATATAAGGCCTTCTTTAGCTTGCAAACATAATCAGGATTATTTGTCAATGAAAATCCTTTAGGTTGCTCCATATATACTTCTTCCTCTAGATCTCCATTAAGAAATGTTGACTTAACATCCATCTGATACACTTTAAAGTTCTTATGACATGAATATGTAAGAAACATTCTGATGGCTTCCAATATTTCCACTGGTGCAAAAGTTTCATCAAAATCCTGACCTTCAACTTGTGCATACCCTTTACAGACCAATCTAGCTTTATTTCTAACAACTTATCCTTTTTCATTCATTTTATTCTTGAACACCCATTTGGAACCTATTACATTCTTATCTTCAGGTCTAAGAACAAGCTCCCAAGTATTGTTCTTCTCAATCTGATCAAGTTCTTCATTCATAGCTCTAATCCAATCATCATGGTTGTTGGCTTCATCAAAATTTTTAGGTTCAATCATAGATAGAAAAGCAATCTGATATTGTTCTGAGTCTTTAACTAATTTCCTTCTTGTCTGAACTCCTTTATTTATATCTCTAGTTATCTGATTTTTAGGATGATTCTTTTTAACAATTATGAGGGGAGGTTTTGTTTCTTTCTATTGATTTGTGTCAGCCTGAGTATTTGTATCTTCATTTGATTCAGATTCTTCTCTTTCTGATCCTTGGACTTGTTCATCTTCATCTTCAACTATATCTTCTGTGCTTGGTTCAACACTTCTTACATTTCTGATTGGGACTTCTTCATCAACTTTTATGTCGATACAATCAACCAATTTATACAACCTCTTATTGTAGCATTTGTACCATTTACTGTTTGTAGAATAACCTAAGAAGATACCTTCATCATCCCTATCATCATATTTCCCAATATTTTCATCATTATTCTTGATATAACATTTACTCCTAAAGACTTTAAAATTCTTGATTGAAGCAGGTCTTCCAAACCATAGTTCATAAGGAGTCTTGTCACTTTGTGGCCTAATATGGGCTTTGTTAAGGATATGAATAGTTGTATGGATTTCTTCCACCCAATATGTATGAGCAATATTACTTTCATTCATCATTGATCTTGCCATCTGTTGAAATGATCTATTCTGCCTCTCAACTACTTGTTGGCAGCCAATTCATCTTTCTTATTGTCTCATAAGCTGCCTACACCAATGTTTCACGAACATTGATTTTTTGCCGCAAAATTCAAATGAACGATGATTTTATGCTTTGCGTTTTTCCGCACGCCTACCTTCGCTAAGTCCTCATGAGGGTAAACAGGAGGGTTTCTCCGTTTGAGGTTCCGTTTCGATCATCATATGAACAGCCGATATCTTTTGTGCTATCATGCTTTTTGCGCTTATCTTTTTATTGATCTTTACACGATCGGCGATATCCTTTGATTGTTTTTTCATACTTCGATGGATTGAATAACTCGGTCTTGTTGAAAACATTTAGCATTTGGATTCACATCTTATGACTTGCCTGAGCTTTACTTTATTGAATTGCATGGGGGTTATGTTTTATCTTTTGTGATCCTTCCTGTTGATTTTTATCATAGCTCATGGCGTATCAGTCTATGCAATATCGATTCGATACCTTGATTAAACATTTGATTGGCGAGAGCATCATTTCGGGTTTTGAACTGCATGTCGATGTTTGAATACTGTGGTATAACACTCGCACGCATTTGGCATACTCATCGATATTCTTATATCAATTGTATGATTGGATTTCGTCGAATTTGCAATACATTAGCGTTTGTATTGGCTTCCTATCTCGCCTACTCAACGTTTGGTTTCATAAGATGTATGGATATCAGTGGTTACATTGGCATTTCAATTCAATCATTGGTTTATCGCATGATTGCAAAAGGTTTTTCAAACTCATGTCCTTTAAGCTCATTCTTACTTTCATTATGCATATTGAATCTTTTGATTATTAAGTTTAAAAGGGCATCGAGATTCATTGGTTTTATGTTTGATCTTATCAAAGCTTCAATTTCATAGGCTTTCATTCTTATTGTTATACTTTCTTGGCTCATTAATATCATGAAAGATTCTAAATTGTAATTTTTTAAGGACTTTGGGATGCAAGCATATCATTGCGCAAACAAATGCATTGGCGGTATTATGAGGTCAGTTTGAAGAATAATAATGGTCTGAATGCACGTTGATTAAATCTTTTGAAACGATCGATTGACACAATGAATCGTTGGATATGATATACGATGGAACTGTACACTTGGCAATGAATAGGATGCATAGTGTTGTTTCTGTTTCAGGGGATGTTATAGGTGTAAAACGTTTTCCCTCTTACCAAGCATTGAGCCATTCATCGCCTGCCACGTTCGTGTATGTTAATTTGATTCACAAATTGCGCAGAAGGGTTTCCATCTCCACTTCGTTTGCTATTTGGAGGATGGGGCGAGTTTGCAAACTAGATTTGAAGACTTCATGCAAGTAAATCGACCTGGACATAAACTCAGAAAGGTTTGCAATCCGAATTATGAAGTCGTGGTTTCCCTGGGCAACAAGAGGGCGTAGGCAGATTGGATTCTCCTGTGCAAATTGTGTATACTTTGCTGGTAGGATAAGAAATTTAATATGGTGGGAATGCAATGCTATGAGAGTACCCTCGACCTCCAATCGTGGGTCGCACAAACACACAGATCGTGCCATGATTCAGCTGGGCGTTGATCATATGAAATGTGCTGAGAAGTCCCTCAAATCACAGGTGAAATGGTAGGACAGAACATGGTTGTGCAATCTCTTGTTAATGCTGTTTTGAAAGGTAAAGTTGCCCCTGTCTATCTCTTTCAAGGTCCTCGTGGTACTGGGAAGACATCGACAGCCAGAATATTTGCAGCAGCTCTCAATTGTCTCTCACTCGAGGAACTCAGACCATGTGGATTTTGCAGAGATTGTACTGCGTTCGCATCTGGTAAGAGTGTGGATGTGAGAGAAGTGGACGCTACGAATAGCAATGGATTAGAGAGGGTAAAAGCTCTCCTCAAGAGTGTTGCTTTGGCTCCATCTTTCTCACGGTTCAGAATCATTATTATCGATGAATGCCATATGTTAGTATCTGAAACTTGGGCTGCCCTCCTCAAGTGTCTAGAGGAACCACCTGTACATGCTGTCTTCATATTTATCACCAGCGACCCAGATAAACTGCCACACTCTGCTGTATCAAGGTGTCAAAAACATCTTTTTCCGAAGATCAAGGATTCTGAAATAGTAAGCAGGTTGCAGAAACTTGCAGTCGAAGAAGATTTGTATGTTGACACTGATGCATTGGATTTAATAGCCATTAAGTCTGATGGTTCTCTTCGAGATGCAGAGATGATGCTTGATCAGCTGAGCTTGCTGGGGCGAAGGATCACTCTATCCCTGGTGCATGATCTGTGAGATCGGAAGAGCGGTTCAGCAGGAATGCCGAGACCGATCTCG
>CBVK0100681502.1:0-12514 GCA_900067695.1 Picea abies
CTTTGGGGTTCAAGAAGTGGAATATTTGGGTCATATTATATCTCAGGAAGGTGTAAAACTGGACCCTAACAAAATTAAATCTATGAGGGAATGGCCAATTCACAAAACCTTAAATAAACTTATAGGATTCTTAGGATTGATAGGCTATTACCACAAGTTTTTCAAGAACTATGGTCAAATAACATCACCTATAACAATATTATTAAATAAGGAAGCATTTTCTTGGACCGAAGAAGCAACCAAATATTTTGAAAAACTTAAGGAGGATATGTGTACGAATCCCATCTTGGCCACACCTGACTTTACAAAAACATTTATTGTGGAGTGCGATGCCTCAAGACATGGAATTGGTGCAGTTTTAATGCAGGAAGGAAGGCCCCTTTCCTTTGAAAGCATCCAACTTAAAGGAAAAAAACTTAGTCAGGCCCATTTATGAAAAAGAAATGTTGGCCATACTACATGGAGTTCAGAAATGGCACCCCTACCTAATAGGAAGACACTTCAAAGTAAAAACAGATCATGACAGTTTGAAGTACTTCTTGGAGAAACAATTATCTTCATAAGAGAAACAAAAATGGGTCACAAAGATGTTGGGTTATGACTTTGAAATTATCTATAAGAAAGGAAAACATAATGTTGTGGCTAATGACCTTTCCAGGAAAGAAGAAGAAATATAAGGTTCATTATGTGTGATTTCTCTTCCGCAATTTGATTGGGTGGAATACGCAAGGATAGAATGGATGCAAGATCAAGAGGTATGCATGATCATTCAATAACTACATGAATACCCCATTTCAGTAGATATTTTTGTATGGACGAATGATTTTCTATAGTATCGTGATTGCCTATATTTATGTAAGAATTCCCAAATCAAACAAAAGGTCCTTCTGGAATTGCACACTTATCCTATGGTGGGACATTCAGGATGCTTGAAAACATACCACATGATAAAGTATTTTTTCTAGGAAGGTCTTAAAAATGATGTTCAAAATTTTGTGTATGAATGTTTGGTCTGCCAATAAAATAATGGAGAGACAATCAAGACACTAGGTCTCCTACAACCATTAGTTATACCAAGCCAATGTTGGGAAGAAATTTCAATGGATTTTATTATAGATTTACCCAAATCCGAAGGAACAACTGTCATCATGGCAGTAGTGGATCGACTAACAAAGTATGCCCATTTTTTCTCTCTTTCTCATCCTTTTAAAGAAAGTACAGTAGCAACAACATTCATGGAAATAGTTCAAAAAATACATGGAGTCCCCAAGATTATTGTAAGTGATAGAGACCCAATTTTCACGAGAAAATTTTGGACTGAATTATTTTCTTGTTTGGGTACTCAATTGGATAATAGTTCATATTACCACCCTCAATATAATGGGAAAATTGAGATTGTGAATAAATTTCTAGAAGTATATATTCATTGCTTTGTGTTCGATAAACATACACAATGGGTCAAGTGGTTTCCCTTGGTGAAATGGTGGCAAAACACATCCTTCCATACTTCATAAAAAATGTCCCCATTTATGGAACTTTATGGATATCATCCTCCATCTATCACATCACCCTTGAAAGCTTATACAAAGTTTCAAGCAGTGGAGTATCACATAGGGAACCAACAAGAGGTCCTCAAACTATTTAAGGAAAAATTGGTTATGGCACAAAATATGATGAAACAACAAGCAGATCAACATCACAGTGAAAGGGGATTTGAAGTGAGGGATTGGGTTTTTCTAAGGATACAACCATACGAAAAAATTGTCCCTCAAGAAACAAATTAAGGACAATAAATTAGCACCCAAATATTATGGCCCCTATAAGGTTTTGCAAAGGATTGGAAGTATGGCTTATAAATTGGAGTTGCCTCTGTCTTCACATGTACATCCAATCTTCCATGTTTTTTTCTTAAAGAAGGTCATTGTTAAAAATATCCTAGTCCAAAATATTATACAAAAGATCAATGGATAAGGGAAAATCATACTAGAGCCAGAAACTCCTTGAAACAAGAATTAAGTAGCTGTGAAATGGAGAAATTACAAAGTACCTTGTCAAATGGAAGAACCTACTAGTGGAAGAGGCAACATGAGAATATGTGTTGTTCATGCAGAAGAACCTATGGTTAGTAAAGTGTTGAGGAAAACACTTGTTTGAATGGGAGGGGCATGCTAATCACTAGACAAAGCCCCGTGTTATGTATAAAATCCCATATTGAGCCCTAATTGACCAACAAAACCCCTAAAGCATCTGCATATCAATCTTTAGGCCGAAGAAGGTCTCACTCAAGACGCAATGAGGATCAAAGAGACCATATGGTATTGTGACATGGATGAAGGGATTAATACATAGTGATCCTTTCAAGATAACATTCATGCAATCCATTAACATAAACTTACTATTTATCAATAAGTAAAATAATCCACACATATATCCAAATAACACATGATTGACACATGATAGATCAAAACTGATGCAACTTTATTATTCCTTCCATTCCATAGAACACTAGAATACATTAATAAAACTATATTCATCAACAACAGAGTATCATATCCTCCTTATCGAATTTCCCAGGGTTACAACATACTGCACCATGCACATCCTTTTAGACTTCTTAGAAGCATTATGGCCTTACAATATTACAAATGATCAAAGATAGATTGACAAAAAGAAGTAACTCAGAGTATCCTCTAAGTGAATGTCTAACAATATAACTCCATTTTTTATGTCGTTGCTTCCTTTTATAGATTTCCCTGCTCGAGAGATCTGTCTCTTTCAACTCTCATCCACTCGCTTTATTGACAAACTGCCTCGCAAGATTCTGGCACATGCCTACAATCCCTGTCATCTTCTTGAATTGGGGTAATATTAACTCCCTTTCCAACTCATATTTTTCCATCTACATGTTCCTTTGTGCTACTAGTAGTAATCATTTGAGAGTATTTCACAATGATCGCTTTCTTGATTTTGTCGCACGTCTTCTTTATTTTCAGCATAATTGAAAAATATCGGGATGACACACACTTGGTAGACTTTAGGCTTGGAGCGCAATATCAAAACTTAGTTAGACACACACTTCTTGTGATTCTCCACACATTATCTTATGCACGTGCAAAACTGGAATGGGCACATACAAAACTTGGAATGAGCACACACAAAACTTGGAACGAGCATGCACAAAACTTGGAATGAGTGTGCACAACTTCATTTTTTTGCATGCACAATATTAACCTAAAATTTTGGGTTCCAACAACACCAGATGATGTGTTTTCTTGGGTTCATGAGAAATGCTAACTTGTGGTGCGTGTGCAGCTTCTACAAAACCTTAGGTGAAAACATGCCCTCAACACTATTAGTTGGATCATCCTTGAGCCAAAAATGTAGTCTAAGGATGAATAGAGGAGGTCAATGGCACTAGTGTCATGAGGTCATGGATGAATTCTTTGAACTGACCATCAACCTCATCAATAATTTCTTATAGACTCTATTTCTTAATGAAAAAATCCTCGACATCACCTAATGTGATCGTCGGTGAGGTAAGGTTTATTTGCTCCACTAGTTGAACAATCGGGGATGTTGTTGTTTTCACATATGAAATGTTCTAATAATACAATTGGGATTTATCCACTCCATCGAGCCTAATACTAGAGATCCTCAGTTTTTTATGACGGGGTGACACAACCTCCCTCGACTTTCTAGAAATTGATTTCATGGCCTCTTTTCATTCAGATAGTGGAATCAAGGAAAGTGTTTGTTGTTACTATGAGACTTGAGCCTCCATTGTGTGGATATGATTTTCAATATCATGGAATTTGGGGGGATTCTGAAGGTGTGTACAAATATTGAAGCTATATTCAACCACCCTAGAAAATTATTCTATGTGTACTTGTCCCTTTTTCCACTCCTCTATCGTGAGCGCAAGTTTTTTTTCAACCCCCCTTACTCTCCATAGTGGGGGTATTTTAACATTTCATGAAGTTATAGGTTATATTTCTTCAAGTACTAGACATGCTCCTTGACTTTGCCAAGTTTTTATGGAACAATGAATTTTGGAGTGTCTTCAGATGTAATGTTCATTTGTGCATATATTTCATCAACAAAGATGATCAATTCCTTATGTTCAATGACTTCCATTTCATGTCCTACCTTCATCTCATTGTGTGAAGCTTCAATTTCTTTATGGGCCACTAACTTTTAGTGGTTCTTGTCTTGGGTTTCCTTATGTGCATTAATTTCTTGGTCATGTTTTTGATGTATTTTTTCATATGATTGGGTAAGGGCCTAGTTCCTATCCCCCATTTGATTCATTATGTCAGTCACATAGGTGTGAAAATATTGCATGGGTACTTGTGCCAATGGTAACTCTGAATATGGAAATGGGTCAAGCTCTATAGTATCAGGTGGCTCCACTTTTATGACAAACAATGGATTAAACCATAGTTCCCTCCCCTAGGTGTTGTTGTGTGGAGTGGTAGCTCTAGTCATGTGGTTTTTTATCTATTGTTCTTGGGAGGAAAACCTAGTTGAGGGAATGTGCTCCAAATAACTACAAATTCCATCTAATTTTTATAGTGGTATTCTATTAACTAGTTGTTTCACCATTAAATTGTCACAAAAGTCCTTAATGATGAACAAGATAGGTGCAAAAGTATACCCTTGTTCTTGTTCTAGAATTCTTGTGTCCATTTCTTTATCAATGCTCTGATCTGGAAAAATTGTGTGCATAGAAAATGACAAGGGCATTTCCTCTGTACTGCACACCATGTCGGTATGTTGTGGTGGCATTGGTGCATTATCCATTTTTCTATCCTAGAGACTTGTACTCCACTCAATTGGCCGGTGTTGTTTCTTTGCAGGTGGAGTCATCTGTAAAGGTTTGGTGTATGTGTCCACTTGAGCCCCTTCCCTTTGTCAACTCCTCTAGCTTCCCTTGCATGTTTCCATTGTGCGAATAATTATTTTTCTTCATTTGGGATTGTCGTAACTTGTGGCTACTCTTATACTTGTTCTTTTTCCTTATGTTGTGCTTTCTTGGCCCTTTTCTTTTCTTGTCTCTTCTTTTTTCGTGTTTCCAATTTCTCGGTGTGATCTTCAAGAATATGATAGAGCTTGAGGGGCCATTTAATGATAAATTTTTAAATGTCCTATTCAGTGACATGGAAGGGGAGCATCCTGGTCTCATCCTTTGGCTATACACAGATATAAATAAACACATTATGAAAGTTACATTCAAATTGAAGGTAGTTGTCATACTTGTCGACGAGGTTGTTTGGTATTTGTGGTTTGAACACTACCTCCTAGACCATTTTGGTAAACCAGGGTTCAATGAAGTGTTATTCTTGGCCTAGACGTGTCTATATTTAGTGTGTCAAAGCTATTTCTATATCTACGTCAGGAACCAAGCCAAGGTATGTTGGTCATATTTGTATTTGGGGGGTGGTTTTTATACCACCATGGGCAGAAGGAGAAATTCCCAGTTGTAGTGAAACTCCCTGCTAAAATCCTACACTTCTAGATAGTCATTGGTGAATTCATTTAATAGGTGTATTTCCCAAGCCATCTGGACACAATTAACACAACGTTATGCAACGACGATGACCCCATTGGGAACTCATACTTGTGGCACTTGTAGATAATTTTGCAGGCAAGTATTTGTGTGTAAAATAACATTACAAATTCGTTTATTTCATAAATCACCACTCTCTCATTCCCATGTGTGTACCATACTTAGAATTCACATCTTTAGTTGCTACATCTTTAACCATTATAACTATGGTTGGATATTCTCCTTCTATAGGGAGGCGTGTGACTAGGGCTGTTGTGTCGATTAGATCAGATACAACTTGTCAATCCAAAGGGACCCCCATGCAACTAGGTGAATAAACGTTGAACATACTGGTTGATGGATTGGTTGTTCCTGAAGTGTGGAAAATCCAACAGATACATTATTCCTAAGTACATCAAAGGCTTATCCCATTCCCAGATGACCGATTTATGGCTTCCATCTGTTCATGTAGCGAGCTCTAGATATGCAATGAATTGTAGTTATGGGAAAAATTCTTCATCATGTATGTTGTGGTCATCATATTTGAGATTTGGAATCTTTCCATTCAAAGAGACTTGGATACTTACATTAGTTGGTATGTTAGGCATGGGAATGAAATCGTCTTTTGATTCCTGCACTTTTTTTCATGCATGGGGTTTACTTCGTGAAGCCATTGTCTCTCTAGATTCCTTAGCTTGTCTGGTATCTGGTTTTTCCTCACTCTACTCAGGAGTGTTATTTTAATCTATATACAGAGGATATAATTGGAAAATTCTTGTTTCAATGATCTCCTAGCCCAATGTTGTTCCAACTATAATGTTTTCACTGTCTAGGTTGCTCCTCTTTTTTCTCTCGGCTCGATGCTCATATTTCTCTAGAAATAATGGGTGTGGTTAGCATGTGGGATGTTAAATAATCACTAGGTAAATTCCTGTTGTGGGGTAATCTACCCTACGGACCAATAAGCTAGGGTTCTACTGATGCCAGGTAAGCATGTGTGGTGCAATTTAGGGTTATAACAATTCCTTCCCATGATACCCATCCGTTGAGTGGGCTATCAAGGTATGTTACACTGTTAATGAAGACTTGTAGTGATTTCCACTATCATAACTATTTGTTTCATGGGGAATTATTGTCATAACTAATTTTAATTTCCCATGCACTCATCGCCTATGAGAGAACTAAAATATTTTCTCTTTGTCATCATATTGGCTTGCATCCAAGTGGCCAATTGTCACTTCAATATTTTCCATCTTGTGGGTTCTACATGGATATTTAATCCTTAATCCTTTTCAAATATGACAAATCATCTCATGCGTATGACCTATCCCATTTGACTTTATTGTGGTAACGTACTTAATTTACACATTCATTATCTATATTATACCTTAGTTCCTATCTCACTCTTGCAAAAGGTCTATCATACGCACCCTCATTTTGTGCCAGGGTACTATAATATTTCACCTGACCCTAAAGGGTTGCAATGCTTCTCCATTCAAATCCTATTGATAATCCCTTTCCATGTTTTTTTCATCAGGTCACGCTACCATGTCAGTCGAACCAATAGGTGATCCATGGAACGATGTCATTGTTTTCATTCATGGTTTATCCAATGGCTTGGAGTTTTCTAATGGTATAAAGAGTGTAGATTCCCCTCATGACATGATATTTTGTGGTACCTTATGGGAACTTGATACCATCTTCATCCCCAACTAAGATCTTGGTAGGTCACACAAATATGATCCAATCAAGTGCATTTATTTAATGATTCGTGCACATCTCCTAGTTGATAGATCATACAATTTATTTTTCCATCTATCCATAACATATTCTGAATCCGTGTCATAGGAGAAAACACTTCTCTATCTTATTTATCCATTTTTTGTTGGATTCACATAAACTTCTTTGTCCCTAATGATGTTGTACATGTTCTCTATGATTGAACTCTGCACATCTTCATGCACGAGTTTTTTGTATATTTTTCCCTCATTCAGATCCAATGGTGCAATAACATGTAAGGTGTCCATCTCAAAGGAAATATGTCATTGCTTCAGGTTTAGAATGACATTGTTATCAAATTCCCAGTCAATATTAAGTAGAGAGGAATAGGGATATAATTCATCCATAACATCAATCATCTCAAAGTATGATCTAGTATTTACCCTGTCAATGTTCACTTCTACTTGTTCCCGCTTGCTAATAGGATATATTTTATATTGGTTGGAGAGCCTTAGCTGAATTTGGGACCAAACTGGGCTTTATTTACACAACAACTCCCAATATTTCTTCATGAAAATGTTCACATTATACCCCAAGTATAACATGACACCGTCCATCTCATAGCTTATGAGCTTAGCTTCCATCTTGAATTTTTTTCCTATACACTCTTGTTTGTGCACCTGAAAGACGTACCATTTTGGTAGTAGGGTATAAATAGCTATATTTTTCTTCTCTTCTCCTATAAATCTTGTTAACATGTGGGTCATCTTTTTTCCATCTTTACAATCACTTCACAACTTAAGGAAATAGTGCAAGAAATCGCTTGGTTTTCCGATTCGACCTGATGGTAAGTGTTGAGTTGCATTTCCTATTGTGTTGTGCATATCATTTATTCATGCATGATTCTTATTCCATTACCTTATGTTATTCCCATTATGACTCTTCACACCTACATGCTTACTCCAACAATTTTTGTGTTGCACATTGTATTTCTTCACACACGCAGGCTTCCTCCATTGACTTTTATGTCGCTTGTTGTAACTCTTCACATGCATGGGATTACTCCAATGACCTATGTGTTGTTCACTTTAACTCTTCATGTGCACTAATTTCCTCTAATGACCTTTGTGTTATGCATTGTATCTCTTCGCATGCTCTTTCCTATTCTAGATCCCTTTGTGTGTCGCGTAGTATTTGCTTCTGTTGCACAACGTCAAACTTGGGAGGTGTCTTCTTTTATTTTCTGATATTCCTTCTACATTATGATCTGAAATTTCTCCTCATTATAGATCCATTCCTATATGAATTCCTTCTTGGGTAACTATCTATACCTTGTCTTCTTATTTTGGCTTATGACCTTCATGCAGCTCCATAGTCACCATATTGTAGTGTCCCTTGTTCGCTTCCCATTTTGATAACAAGTCTAGGAAATATTTTATGACATTATTTGTGTTGTCGCAATATCTATAGAGTGTGAATAGTTTGGTACATAAGCATGAAAAATGTCATACTTTGCCATAGTTAAGACAAGTAGGTGTCCTTCCTCCACCACCATCGTATCCTCATCATGTTCCTTGTCCATATCCTCCTCTTTGATCTCCTTGGTATCATCCTCTATAAAATCCTCCATGGTATCCACCCTTATGTTCTTCTTAGACCTAAAAAAACATCTATAGTGTGCTCTTTCATCAATTGTAGCCACCAAAAGTTGTTCACATTGTGTCCCATGTATTTTCAAAATTCACATAATGGAATATGTGTATTCCTATGATATTCTACAGTGGTAGGAAATGAGGAGGTATATGGCCCCATTTCCTACAAATATTTCACCATTCAATATGTGGTCCTGTTCGAAACGGATTTGATTCACCTGTCACTATGTAATTTCACAGCATGGGGCACTTGTTTCTATTGTTACCTTTGGTACAACATGTAGTACACCATACATTCTCATGCATGACCTTGGTCTTAGCCATATATTGTAGCTACATGGTGAGGTTTTTGAGCTGGCGTTGTACTTGTGCCAACCTTACTGAAGTATCACCACCTCCTAGTGTAGCTTCTAGGTGCATTGCAATTTCCATGGCCTCTGCTNNTTACTGAAGTATCACCACCTCCTAGTGTAGCTTCTAGGTGCATTGCAATTTCCATGGCCTCTGCTTAGGTCATCACTTTTTACTAGGAAAGGGGAAATTGAATATGAGGTAGGAGTCCAACAATAAACCATTCTTTGTTTTGTACATATTGAAGTTGAAACATCATCCTATCCAACAAAATATTGAATCATTGGTCATAATGCCATATGGTTTCATTAGCTAATTTCTTGATCTCTTTGATTTTCGTGATGCACTGTGATTATAACTTAGGTTTTTGAAATACCCTAAGAATATTTATCTTCATGTATAGTAATGACTTGGCATGTCCCATCAGTACAGTAGCCTTGTACTTCATGTACCATACCAAATCTCTATCTTTGAAGGTAGTCTCCTACTGCACAATCTTGGAAATTTTTTTTCATGATTCTCTTCACAGATTGTATAAATTCACACATGAACTAGTGTTGTTTTGCATCATCTCTTCCCATCCCATGAAACATGGGAAGTCTTAGTGCTAAATATTGGTTTTCCATACTCAATATTGAACTCTATCTTCCTAACTCACTTATTCTTGTTGTTGATGCTTCTCATTGCAAATTATTACTGCCTTCGACTTCTTCTTTACTTGTATCTTCTTCTTCTCTTTCCTCTATGATTTCTTCTTCTACTCTTATCTTTTCACTTTCTTTGTTTCTTTATTCTTGGTGACAAATGTGCAAAGGGGGTGGTTCAAATATGGGGTTCCTCCATACTCTCTCATATTCTTCAGTAGGGGATCCAAAAGAGCACCCTATTCATATTCTTGCAAGCCTACTCATAAATGCCAATGCCTCTTCCCCTTCTCACAGGGCTCCATCACTATATTTTTCTGCTTCTGTGCTACCACTTTGTGCCCCATATTCCTTTGATGTGACTACCTCTCTTTCTAGCCAAGGGGGTCTAGATTTGTGCTATTCATCCCTACTCCCACTAATTACGCTGAAAGGCATACACCTATTGGAAATGGGCACAATTAATAGTCTTTTAATCTAAAATATTAATCTAATGGTTAACAATTGAAGATGCAAGAATATTCTTAGTCATCCTCCTAAATCAATGAATGTGATTTATTGTTCATAACTTCCTTGCATTTATGAATGCATCATTTACCTAATCATATTAAGAAATTACTGTAAGACCATATGATTGCCACATTTAGATGATTAACATAGATTAATATATGTGCAAGCCACGTTTGGATGATTAACCTGCACTACCTCAAACTCATTACCACAGATTACACGTATCATATTAGGGTAGACGTTCATTTGTTTTTGTGGAGTGTGAAGGGTGCCATGTTTGGATTGATGCCACATTTGGTCTACATTCACGATATCTCTGTGTTCAAAAAACACAACAATGATGAATTAAATTATTTATTACATGCTTAGTTTTCACCGGGCCATGGATTTTTGTGGGCCTGGCGTTTTTACTGTGCTAATTAGGTTTTTTTTTTTTAACTACGCCACGAGTTTTACCAGTCATAATCCTTTCGACATTCACCAGATGCAAGTTAGCAGCTGTGCTAGTTCAAGTATCCTCTCTTGATACCTTTCTCTTAATTCCACATCTCTTTGACGACCTATCTCCTAAAATTATCTCTAACGTAGAATTTTCTCCCACACAGAGTCCTAACATGATTTTTTTTCTCTCCATCTCAGACCTGACTACTCATTCTTCGCCCCTTTCTTTCTATTCTCCACTTCTTCTCTTGAATTTCCTTCTTATCTCTTCTATTCTTGCATATCTCATGACTCTCTTTATTATCTTCTCTTTCGTATCCATTCTTGGCTCACCTCACCTTTTCTTTTTTCGAATCGCTTCTTTTAGATCCATTATTTATTTATTCCCCCGCTTCTTTCCACCCCATTCCCTTCGTGAGAGGGGGTTTACTCGACCATTCTATCAATATACATGTGCATTAGACCCTTCTTGACAAACAACATATTGATCCACAAAGGTATCTCTTCCAATAGTCGTCTTCTAGGACCAATGAAAAACTTTCTTTTAGCAGTGCTAAAGGATTCACAACCCTCAACAAAAAAATCAGTTATATACCCTTCCTTAACCTGATCAAAACAAAAGTTGAATACTATGGACCACTTATTATCCACATATTTCATCCTATTAACTATATTATATTCCCACACTAGTGATTCTTGGGCTCCCCAAGAAAAGTTAATTTATTTCTTCCTTTTATCCATTCATGTAGTAAACAAGGAAAATCAACAAAGAAAACTTCATGTAAATCAATATAGATATACCTTTTCTTCCACTACTCAAGGTTGATCTGTAGATTCCTAGTATCTCATCACATGAATTTTTCCTCCTTCTCAGATATATAGTATTTTATCTCCTCCCTAGAGGGTTTCCACCTCATTGTTTTCATTCAACACCTTTGTACAAAACCTTGAGGTTATAGAAATGGAGCCATGTGTTGGATCTTATGGGGGTATCAGACATAGGGTTTGATAGGATTTACCAAAAAAACCCCATAATAATTTTCAAATTCAAAGTTCAAGGACTGAAGAAGGTCTCACCCGAGAAACCATGAGAATTAAAGAAACCATAAGTCTTGTGTCAGAAGTGAAGGAATAACATATACAATAAATGTTCATCTACCAATAATTCATTCATTTAGAATTACCATAAGACTGACATACATCATAATAAAAACATGTAAGCATTCAAACCATAACTCATAAACATGTAGAGATAAGTGTGCTTCAAATTTCATTCATTGAAATCAAAGGCATGTAAATACATTCTCAGACAAAACAGGCCTAAACCTTCTTAAGAAACCTCAATTAAAACTAGAATAGAGATGTGACATGCGCTAACATCTCTATTTGTTCACACACATTATCTTTGAACATAAAAAATTGATGCAATACTGAACTGTAAGATTGATCTCATCTCTCTTCCTCACTCTCTATTCACATTCACTATCATTCTAGTGACCAAAAACCCAACTCATTACCTATTTTCATGCATCCCCTCATATCTTTCATGGAGCATGGAAATCATTACTAACTTGCCAACTCATCAACAACCTTGACCTAGAGTCTTCTAGGGAAAACAAACAACACACGCTAAAAATCTAGTAAGCAAGCAA
>CBVK0100681503.1:0-11258 GCA_900067695.1 Picea abies
AAATCATGAAAGCGAGTAAGATCCAAACCATTTGGAAGCCACCTCACCATGGAAGTTTTTCCTTCTAGAAGCATCGAGAAGATGCTTGTTTTTCCCACGTATGAGAATTTGATCACCCTTCTTATAGAGCAACCTACGAACCTCTCGCAACCCAGCTATGGTGAAGCCTATGAGAATCAGAAATTCTCGCACCCTGCCTATATAGCAACTTGGGAACATCCTCTTTAATAGGGTTTTTACAAAGGAGAATGCAACTTCTTTTCTTAGGAAATGTTCTTCTCTCTTCTTTCTTCAGGAACTCAGGCCACTGACCCCTCTGAAGTTCTCTCTTCTTTCTTCAGGAACTCAGGCCACTGACCCCTCTGAAGGAAATATATAGGTTTACATCATTAACGGTCATAGGGATGACGAAAATAATGTGTAACAATGGAGCCACATGACTAGTGATGGAAGTCATAGAGGTAGATGGAACAATTAATAATTGTTGACAAATTGGTCTCTTGAACAAGGCAAAGGGACAATTGAATGGATTGACAGTATGACACCAAGAAATTTCCCCTTCAAAATGGGATTTACGTGATATGGGTTGCATCTATAGGAAGGGCACGAGAATCCAAAGAATATTGGATGAGGAAAAGACCAAAGGTGGAAAAGAAACCACTGGACCAAAAAATCAAGAGGATACAATAGAGAAAAGATTGTGTAAGAGGATATGGAAGAGGAGAGAAAACATGAGGGTGCACATACATAGTAGAATGAAAATAGAGAGCAGAGCGCACATGATCTTGAGAAGTGATAACCTGAGAAATAATCGGTGAGAAGGAGACTCATAGAGAAAGGGTGCAACAAACAAAGTTGTTCGTGAGCACAAATTGAAGAAGAACAGAGAATGGAAATATTTCTGCTTGAAATTGTTTAAGAAAGTTTTGATAATGTTTAACATGTATGATTTGTATTGGTAATGTAATTAAAATTGATGGTTGTTGTTTCAACACGTAGGATGCACTGAGAGACAAGAGAGGTTAATGGTCTAGCATATTATGGATAACACCTCACATCTCAGAGATGGGGAATATGATAATTGGAGAGAAAGGGGAACCCCTCCATATTTGATGGCCATTGATTAGAAGTATGAAGGAATATAATGAGAGGTTCATGAGAGTTGAGGCCGTACAAGAAGATATAGATGCATTATTACTGTAGAGTTTGTCATAATTTCAAAACAATATGTAGCAAGGCCCAATTAATGCAGAGTTGTAGTACTCGAAGATGTTGTAAATCCATTTAGATGCTCAGAAGCACGGATTGGCTCACAACAATGTGGGAAAAATATCTTCCATGAAGAGGCACTGGGATGCAAAAAAATGAATATCTAGTGGAAGTGTTTCCATAGAGTCATATAGAAAGAAGATTACTTATATAGAGTTGTTGAGTAGTGGCATGGTGTTAAGTGTCCCTAAGAAGAAGAAGAGGAATAATTATCATAGTTCTCTTACTAAATAATTCAAGAAGGCTAAGCCAAATAACTTTAATGCAAAGATCAAGAAGGGAGAACAAATCAAGGCATGGTTGTTTGGTTTGAAGAATTACTTCCAAGTACATAACTACTATGAAAATATTAAGGTGAGGATCACCATTTTCAACCTAAATGGAGGAGATTCCATTTGGTGGGAAGACCTCAAGGTAATCAAGGGATTGAAGGAAATCAAGTTGATGTGGAAGAAATTTGATAAATACTTCTGAAAGGATTACCTATTACATAATTATTATGATGACAAAATAAAGGAATTACATGAGAATAAGTTGGGACAACTTACCATGAATGGAATTACATGAGAATAAGTTGGGACAACTTACCATGAATGCATACGCCAAAAGGCTTATGGAGTTGTTGAGGTATGTCCCTTACCTCAAGGATGAGAAAGCGAGAGTGAAACATTTTTTCAGTGGATTGCCTCAGTCCTATCAAGATAGGATTGAGGTTGATAAGCCAAAGAGATTGGAGGACACTATTCAGAAGGCTAAGCATTGTTATGACCAATCTAAGTATAAGAAATATCCTTCAAAATACTGGAAGAGAAAGGAAAAGAGTGGATTCTAGAAGAAGGGAGTCAAGTATTTCCCATAAAATAACTCAAGAAAGGGTGCACATATTCAGAAGGCTAAGCATTGTTATGACCAATCTAAGTATAAGAAATATCCTTCAAAATACTGGAAGAGAAAGGAAAAGAGTGGATTCTAGAAGAAGGGAGTCAAGTATTTCCCATAAAATAACTCAAGGAAGGGTGCACAGTTTGTTCATCCAAGCAGAAGTGTGCATCAACAAAATTTTCCATCTCAAAGTGGAAATAAGCCAGCAGAGAAAGAAAGAGAAAGAGAAGAGGAGCCTAAGAAAGGACCTTTGAAATGTTTTGGTTTTGGAAGGCCACACTTGTTGAGGGATTTTCCCCACCGAAAGCATGATAGTAGGAAAGTGTATAATTTATAGGAAGCAACTACGGTCAACAATGTAGCCAGAAGCATGCCGAGAATATATGCAGATGTGGAGAATTGACAAGGAAACCACCAAGCCTCTATGGTGGAATTAGAAGGTATTGTTTACAAGAAACCCATCTCTATTTTAATTGAACTGGGATCTAACCTCAATTATATTTCACCTAGAGTTGTTGAGGCGATCTAACCTCAATTATATTTCACCTAGAGTTGTTGAGGCATGTTCATTACATAGAAATAAACATGCAAGAGCATGGTTGGTTCAATTAGCCATGGGAATGAAGAGGAAAATGGAAAAGGTAATTGAAGCTTTTCCAATTGAAATGGATGGACTGTAGACTTAAGAAACCTTGAATATCCTACCCCTATCCCATATGATGTATTGTTGGGTGTGGATTGGCTAGCTTCCCACAAGGAAAAATTAAATTTTTATGAGAATGTTATGGAATGTGAAGATAATGCAGAAAATGCAAGAATTGTGCAAGGCATTCAGAAGCTAGTTTTAGAGAGGAAAATATAAACATTGCAACTCAAGAAGTTTAGCAGAAAAGGGTGCCCCTTGTATGTTATACAAGTGCTTAACTCGGAAGAAAGAAAGGAGATGAAGGATGAATATCACCCTGTGCTATGGGAATTCAGAGATGTGTTTCCAGAGGAAGTTCCTGGACTACCTCCGAAAAGAGATCTCAATTTCTCAATAGATCTTCTGCCTAGAGCAGTACCGACATCAAAAGTTCCCTACAGGATGAGCACACTGAAATTAGTGGAGCTGAAGATGCAGCTAAAAGAGATGTTGGATAAAGGTTACATTAGGTTGAGTGTATCTCCATGGGGAGTACCAAAACTGTTTGTAAAGAATAAGGATGACACCTTGAGATTATGCATCAATTATAGGAATTTTAACAAGATGACCATCAAGAACAAGTATAATTTTCTTAGGAGAGATGATCTCTTTGACCAGCTAAGAGGAGCTCTAGTTTTCTCAAAAATTGATTTAAGGTCAGTATATCACCAAATTAGGATCAAGGATGAGGACATCCACAAGACAACTTTTAGAATGCAGTATGGACACTATGAGTTTGTAGTGGTGCCATTTGGGCTTAAAAATGCACCAACTGCATTCATGTGTTTAATGAATAGTGTGCTCAACAAGTGTTTGGACAAGTTTGTCTTAGTGTTTGTGGATGATGTTTTAGTGTATTCCAAGAACATAGAAGAGCATGAAGAGCATCTCAGTATGGCGCTATAGGTGCTAAGAGAGCACCAGCTATACACTAAGTTAAATAAACACGATTTCTTTCAAAAGGAAATCCAGTACTTAGGCCTCGTAATCTCAACAGAAGGAGTGGAAGTGGATCCTGAAAAGATAAAGGTAATCATGGATTGGCATGCCCCTAAGAATGTTATGGAAGGAAGATCCTTCATGGGATTGGTTGGATACTACAAGAGGTTCATAAAAGAATTTTCCAATATTGGTAGCATTTTTACTTTATTGCAAAGAAAAGAGAAGAGATTTGTATGGTCACCTAAGTGTGAAGATAGCTTACAACCACTTAAGCATCTTCTGACTAATGCCCATATTCTAAAAATTGTAGACCTAGAAAATAATTTCTTATTTTGCACTTATGCTCGCAAGGAAGGAATAGGAGGAGTCCTCATGCAAGATGGGAAAGTGATTTGTTATGAATCATGAAAACTAAATGAGCATGAGCAGAAGTATGATACCCACAATATCGAACTTGTAGCAATCATGCATGCCATAAAGATGCAATATCGAACTTGTAGCAATCATGCATGCCATAAAGATGTGGAGGAATTACTTTCTCGGGTGAAGATTTGTCCTAATGACTGAATATTGTGTTCTAAAGTACCTATTCGACCACCCAATATTGAATTCCATACAGGCCAGATGGACAGAGTTGATCGGTGAAGTTGATTTTGAAATCAAACACATTAAAGGAATGGAGAAAAAAGTGGCAAACATGATGAGTTGAAGCATTCAAATAGTAAACTTAGAAGCAAAAAATGTAGGGGATTTTGATATCAAGCAGAGGATTAAAACCATATTGCAGGAAGATGAGTTATTCAACCAAGTCATGAAAGAGTTACAAAAAGAACCTAGGGAAAATAAATATGAAGGATATCAACTTGAGGGTCATAGTCTAATGTTGTATAACAACGAGTTGTATGTGCCTAATTCAATAGATTTGATGCACTTGGTTATGGATGAGTTCCATAGGAAACCATATGTAGGTCACCTTTGTTACCAGAAAATGGTGACAATAGTAAGGTAGTTGTATTATTGAACAAGAATGAAGCAAGACATTGATCAGTACATTGAAAAATTCCTAGAGTGTTAGCAGGTAAACGTTGAGCACAAACATCCCGTTGGGATATTGCAACCTTTGCAAATTTTGGAGTAGAATTGGGAAAGAATTTCCATGGATTTTATCATATTTCTACCAAGGACAATAAAGAAACATAATGCAATCATGGTTGTAGTGGATAAGCTAAGAAACATTGTTCATTTTTCCATTAAATCTACTTTCAAGGCCATAGATGTTTCTAACATTTTTATAAAACAAATTTCTCAACTAAATGGTTTTCCCAAGACCATATTCTTAGATATGTATGAAAAGTTCATCTCATTTTTTTGGAAAAGAATGTTTGTAGGATTGGGAATGAAATTGGCGTTCAACATGGCCTACCATCCTAAAATAGATGGTTTGACCAAGAGAGTGAATAGAGTATTATATGACATGTTGAGGATGCATGTTATGCATCATCCCAAGAAATGGGAGGAGTATCGACCTCAGGTAGAGTTTACTTACAAAAATGGTTATCACGAATCATTGAAAATGAGCATGTTTGAGGTTTTGTATGGAAAGAAGTGTATAGTTCCAATTAGTTGGGACAGTCTAGTGGACAATATCACACTTGAACTAAAATTGTTGAAAGAGATAGAATGATCCATGGTTAAGATAAGGAAGAATCTAAAAGTAGCGCAAGGAAGACAAAAGAGATATGCAAACAACAAGAGAAATCATAGAGAGTTCAAAGTAAGGGATCATATGGATATTTGACTGAAACCCAAGAGAAGTTCCTTGAGAATGGGGACGTGTGCTAAGTGTTGTGACAGACACTGCAACCCTCCATTTTTCATTTGATCTTGTTTACCTCCCTAAAACTTGAGCCCCATATCTTTTGAGCCTAAGAGAAAACCTCACAAGTCTCCCTCTCTATCTCAAGATTGTTTTGATAAATCACATTTCACTTGGAAAAACAAAATTCATCAATACTTAGTGTTACAATCCAAATTGGAAATTGGCAAAGTTACTTCAAACTCCTCTGAACAGTTCGAAGGAGTTACTTCAAACTCCAAATTTTTAGAAGATTTATTTTCATTTTCTCTGATACACAATGTTATCGCAAGAGTTAGTAGAATATCCTCCGATGTGTTCAAAGGAGTTACTTTCAACTCCTCTGAACACATCGGGGGATTTCCTCTCTCGGCTTCCGAACTTATCAGAGAACTTCCTCTTTGGCCCTCTGATCAAACTGACCCCAGCCACCACTTTTAATTCCATAAATGAACATTTGGATATATAAATAAAATGGGGTTAGGTTTAATGTTATCGTACCATTTTCAAATGAACGAGGAAACTTGAGGTTAAACACACCAAACTGAACTCCATTTGAATCTCTACCTATTTATACTCACCGCGTACTGGCAGAATCTAGGTAAGAGAACCTCACCTCTCTTATATTCTAAGGATAGGATTAGGTATTTGTTTATTGCTATTATTTCACCTTGTTTCTTTCTCCATTTCCTTAGAGACATATTATTTTTCCCCACTCATCATCTCTTCACTCTCGAACACCCCGCAGTCTCCAACATTCACCAACCTTATTCTTTTTAGAGCTTGTTCCTTGCCATGGAATGAATGATCAACCAACCCCTTCCGCTTCACCACAACATACCTTCTCTACACCCTCACACTTAATCCTTGCAATCCCCAAAGCATACCCCAAGCACATAGACTATGATCTAGAAGGTTTAGGGTTTCATCATGTCCCTCTAAAATCATTGTGTTTTTTCCTTGGATCGCCTTGCCATTTTCACGAAAATCCATAACTATAAACAAAAACATTTCAAAGTAACTCTCCGAGCACATTGAAGAAGTTATTACTAACTTATTTGATGCGTTCAAAAAAATTAAATTTATTTCCTCCGCGTATTTAGGAACCTATATAAACAACTCCTTCGATCTTATCAGAGGAGTTAATTTCAACTCCTCTGATATGATTGGAGGATTTTATTTTAAGTTCTTTGAAATCCTGAATACTATGACAGTTCCTTCTGATGAAATATCGTGGAATTTGGAAACAACTCTTTGGATCTCATCGAAGGAGTTGTTACTAACTCCTCCAATGTGATCGGAGGATTTTCCCTTAACCCTTCTGATATGTATTGGATAAGTTATATTCTTGACCTATGATTTCTCCTTTTTAATATGGTGCTAATAATTTCACTCTAAAACCTCATCGAAGAATTTGAGCATTGTCTACTATAAACCTGACATCTATAGAAAGCAGCTTGCTATGTCTTGATAATTTCAATAACTCTTATAATTGTCTGATCATTTAGTTGTATTTCAAATAAAATTCTATAAACTTATACTTTTTGTAGTTTCAAACATGTCACCATGAAATAATACGACAACGAAGGCAACATGGGCTAATCCATCTAGCAGCTACCAACAAACAGTAGAGGCAGAAATTGTCGGGACTATATATGATGACATGTCAGGACTTATAGAGAAGTATGGAGAGACCTTAAAATGGGGAGAAGTGTATTATATGTTCAATAATTTAAACTCATTTGTGGAGGCAGAAGATCTAGATGAACTCTAGGCATTCAATAAGATCAGACAATCAGGAATTTTCAGGGTGGCATCACATTTAGCAGTTTTCCCTTGTGCAGATGCCATTTCTTGGATTTTGAAGAACATAGACATAAATAGTCTATATGTCTATAATGAAAGAAAATAAAATATAGATTCATTTAGGCCCAATGATTTGGATAACTATTATCATGTTGAATCTGGGAACAAAAGACTGTATGGTCAACTCCTCTCCAAGTTGGGACTTACACCAAAAGATTTATTTCCCAGATGGTACAATGCAGATAGAAAGTTCAAGTATAGGCCCAAGAGTTGGCACCCCACGACCAATTCAAGACCCTAACAATATATGGAGACCATGCTGTGAATATTATACGGGGAACTAGATGCAACTCATTCCCCCATATCATACATGCCCCTAAGTTATTTATGTGCAGTTGTGGGGGTTTCATTCAACCAGGAAGACATATTATATAAAAATCTCAAAGATGGCATATTTGTAGTTACGCAAGCAAAACCAGAAACATTTCCCATTTTCCATATATCCTTGTACCTCCTGGACATAATGTGTATGGGGCGGAGTTGGTTTCTCATCGACACCAAAATCCACATCTATTGCAAAGTTCTTTGGGAGCACAAATATTGTACATAATATCAAATAATTTATGAACACTTCCTTTCTCCCTTATATGAATTTATCTTTTTCACCTCCCCACCTTGTATGACAAACAAAGCCATAGAAGTCATAAGAAGGATCGAGGACTAGTATTTGATGGAACACAATACCTATATAAGAATATATGGTGTGATGAAACCACCCCACCTACTCCCTCAGTTCTTTCCTGACAAACTTGTGCCTCAGGAAGTAGTGTATCAAACTATCAGACATGGGGTTGGAGGAATAATATACAGATCAAAGATTGTAATTTGGCATCCACTGCCTCTACACATTGGCAATTATTTATTTGAGAACACCAACCAAGCTCAAACAAAAGTGGACATCTTACTTTATTACCACTTTAGAGAGGAAATATTTAGGGGGCGCGACCCTAAGAATATCGACAAATAGAACTTTAATATCATGAGGCTCCCACATGAATACACCATTTAATTCTTAGAAGAAGAAGAGGTGCATCAAAATGACAAAACTTACAACAAAGTCATTTTCAACAGGCATGGTCAGCCAAAAGGAAGGACCGTTGACGAAGAAGAAACAAGAGGGGCAACCATAAAAGAGGTAAAACAAGATGAAGCTAATATATCCTCTCCCATATCTATCTCAACTTATTCAGGTTCCATTGAAGAGGAGGAAGAAGCTCCAACAAATAAAACGAGAAGAGACAAAGAGAAGGTGTTGAAAAAGAAGAATGACGCTAAAAAAAAAATCGAAGCTAACAAAGAAAAGGCAGAAGAAGAAGATGAAGAGAAAGCTCAAGATGAGGTTGAAGACAAAGTTGTTGCAAAAAATGAAAAGGAGCTAGAAGAAGTGCCAAGAGTAGCAACGAAATTAGTAGAGAAGGTGGAAAAAGAAGCAACGAATAAAGATGTTGAAAAATAAAGACAGAGGAAGAATATAGAGAACAGAGAGGATGACATACACCCGATTGAATTGGATATCCCAATAACATCCACCACAGGTAAAGGAGCAGAGACAATGAGAAATGGTTTAGGCCTCAGGCCCTGGGATCCTTTTTGACTAGGAAAAGTATTGGATATGAGAAGATTCACATACGATATAAAAACCGACAAAATTGTACAAGAAAGAGTTAAAAAGGTGCCAGTGATAGAAGGATACCCTATATCAGTGGTTACTCAAGTGCCTATCACAGGAAATGTTAGGGAAGACCCTATGGAAACCATAGACAATATACATAGGAAATTTCATCATAACGAAGAGAAGGAGGCGAGGATTAGGGAGCTAGAAGAATGACTTCAACAAGTAAATATCGATGAAATAAGCCTCCTCAACTTTAAGGCCATTGTGAAAATAGTTAGGAATGATTTGGAAGGTTTCATCATTGACATGTATGCCAATTTGTACCTCTTCCAAAATGTAGCTGCAATAGTCATTGACCAAAACAACTGGATACAAATGCAGCTGACACAATACAACACCATCCATGAAATTATAGTTGGCATTGATACCTGGATAGTGGAGAATCCTGATGCACCTCATGAGTTGTATAGAACCTCAAAATCAACTAGAAATATAGATATGTACTCATTAGATCAATTCCAGTAGATAGGGAAAAGACAAGATAAATAAGTAACCAAGGCGATGGAAATATGTTCAAGGACTCACAAATCTACCCAGGAAATGATAAGTAATGGTCGTCTCCCAAGATTATATGAACTTGGGAAGAATTTGGTCACACAAGAATTGGTGAATGCAATCCAGGACAACACAACTCGAAGGAAACAAATAGTCGAAGCAACAACCTTTTTCTCAACCGATCTCATTGACCAACGTCTACTACAACCAGTGAAGCTTCACACTATGGTACATGTTTTCATGACAAAATTAGAGAAGGATATGAGCTCCCTTGATGGAAATATTTCCATGAATGACGCAACACTGGAACAACTAACATATAGGAGAATTGAGTCACTATATAAATAGTTGGAAGTTTAGACAACTTATCTCCAAAGAAAAAGTTCATAGGGAAATGAAAAAAAATGTTTTTCTCTCGTCCTTTTCCTACCCACTTCAAATTTCGTCCTTTATGCCACTTGTCATTAGCATAGAGAAGATGAACAATTTTTTAATTGCCTATTCAAGATGAAAGAGAAAGGACACACATGAGATACTATATTTTTGTATAAAATGGGATAGAAGCTCCTTGGTATTGGACTTTTTGGATTTTCAAGCACAATATAGACCCAATAATTTTTTTGAGAACATATACTTTGTTATTTAATATTGAGAATCCCTCAGGGCCAACATATTATAAAAGGAATTATGTGTAGAAACAGATCGGAGCTTTGAACTACTTCAAGTGAAGATAGCAAATGTTTCTATGGACTGTAAGAATGCTTGTTTGTTGTAGACTAATTCTTATACAATATTTGTCATTCTGCAGTTACTGATATTTCTTTGAATATTTCAATGCCTTGAGATTTGTGGTTTATTATAGTATACATTGTTGTGATCTAGATTAATCTAATTATATACATTTCCTCTTTTGTTGCAACTAATTGTATAAAAGTTGTGTAAGATTTTGGTTGCATTATAACTCACCAATTACACTAGTGTGCTCCTAGCTAGGACATGTTAGCATAGATTAGTAATAGATTAGTTTTCTTTACATAGATGGTATTCATATAAATATTTGCATTGCATTCTCACCATCCATCTACCTCATCAGTACACCAGGCCATAACTAGTAAGAAAACCAAAATACAACAATAAATGGCAGTCGAGCCAAATTTTGGATGGGACTCCTAATTTAAATAGTGTATAGTCTAGTTGGGATCGTATGCTGGGGAGTACTCCTTTCTATTGTAGGGAGAATTTGAACAAGTAAACACTATGTTATTACCCTTCTATTTTGGCCCATTTGAAGTCCTAGAGAGGATAGGACCAGTAGCATATAGACTTGATTTACCACCTACTATTAAAGATCATAATGTTTTCCATGTGTCTTTGTTGAAGAAATATGTACATGATTCTAATCGTGTTATTTATTGGACTATGATATAGGTGGAACCAGAGGGAGAATTCCATCTTGAACCTCAATTCATCCTGGACATGTGAGAACCAATGCTCCAGAAATGAGCCATCATGCAAGTCAAGGTGCAATGGAAGAACTTTGGAGCAGATCAGGCTACGTGGGAGCTGGAAGATGCCATGAGATTGGAATA
>CBVK0100681504.1:0-13063 GCA_900067695.1 Picea abies
CTATCTTGCTTCTTCCTTCTCAATTTCTCTCTGCAAATGTGTGTAGTATTTTCTATCTAGATCTATTCTATGCAGGTTCAACACATGTACATAAGAAAATCATTATGTTCTTTTCTCCCATTTGGGTTTCCCCATAAATTATAGTGTTCTATGTTTTTGTGGATGTCTAGTATGCTCTATTGATTTATACTGCTCATGATATACTGATGATGAAACTAATAAATACATATTGTGGTTAAAATTGATAATAAAATGCTCAGATTGATTCACCCCCCTCTCAGTTTTCCAATAATAACAACAAATCTAACAAGATTATTAAATAAGGAATCATTTTATTGGACTTAAGAAGCAACCAAAGCTTTCAAAAAAATTAAGGAGCCTATGTTAACAAATCATGTCCTAGATGCACCTAACTTCACTAAAACATTTATTGTGAGGTGTGATGCCTCAGGCCATGGAATTGATTCAATTTTAATGCAAGAAGGAAGTCCCCTTTCCTTTGAAAGAAACCAACTTAAAGAAAAAAGTTACTCGAACCAATTTATGAAAAATAAATGTTGGACATACTACATGTAATCAAGAAATCATTCCATTACTCAATAGGAAGACACTTCAAAGTAAAAATAGATCATGATAGTTTGAAGTAATTTTTGGAGCAACGATTATCTTCAGAAGAAAAAAAATGGGTTACAAATATGATAAGTTATGACCTTGAAATTATCTACAGGAAAGGAAAACATAATATTTTTGTAGATACACTTTCAAGGAAAGAAGAAGAAATAGAGGGTTCTCTATGTGATATTTATATTTTTCAATATGATTAAGTGGAAGCAAGAATTTAATGGAAGAAGGATCAAGAGGTATGTAAGATAATTCAACAACTACAAGAAAAATCCAATGCATTATATAAATTTCTATGGAAGAATGATATTCTATGGTATCATGATTTCCTATATCTATGAAATAATTCCCAACTAAAATAGAAGGTACTTATGGAACTGCACACTTCTCTTATAGGAGGAAATTCATGGTTCTTGAAAACTTATCACGGGATCAAGAAGGATTTTTTCTGGGAAGGTATTAAAATTGATGTTCAAAATTTTTTGTTTGAATGTGTTTTATTCCAATATAATAAGGGATATATAATCAAGACTCGAGGTCTCCTACAACCATTAGCTATACCAAGTCAATGTTGGGAAGAAGTTTCAATGGATTATATTACAATTTTACACAAATATGTAGGAAATAGTGTCATGATGATAGTAGTGGATCGGATGAATAATTATGCCCATTTTTTTCTCTCTCTCTCATCCCTTTAAAGGATTTACAGTAGCCACAACATTCATGGAAAGAGTTCAAAATATACATCGAATCCCCAAGATTATTGTAATTGATAGAGATCTAATGTTTACTAGAAATGCTTGGACCAAATTTTTTTCTTTTTTGGGTACTCAATTGGCTCGTAGCGCATCTTACCATCCACAATCCGATGGGAAAATTGACATTCTGAATAAATGTTTAGAAGGATATATTCATTGATTTTCATACGATAAACAAACATAATAGACCAAATGATTTCCCTTGGAAAAATGGCGGTACAACACATCCTTCCATACTTCATAAAAAATGTGCCCATTTCTGGCACATTATGGATATCATCCTTCATACATATGTTGGTTCACTTACATGTTTCCTTCTTAACATTGGGGGGTTGATGACCTGGGTTTTTTCCAAAGTTGACTAACAAAAACCCCAAGGCATTGACATATCAATCCTCAGTCAAAGATTGAAAATGGTCTCACCTAAGACACCATGAAAAATAAAGATACCATATAGTCTTGTGTCTGTGATGAAGGGTTAGTTACACAGGGAATCCATTGGTTTTGACATTATTACATTCCATTGAATTATACTTAAATAATATCAACATGTAACACTAACATAAACATTCAATAGACACATAATCAACACACCATAGGACAATAATAATAACAACTTATTATAGTCATTCAACCAATCACATACATAGACCAAGAGATTCATCATTTATCACAAATGGTTCCCTTTTCTCTCATACATTCTCACACTATTTCATTACAAGGCACAATGTGCTTTCTCTTGGACTCTACATGTATTAGAAAACCAAAATTACAACCATACTATTTACAAAATGTGATCTCAAAGTGAAACAACTTATTAAACATAACCCATCATCACAATAGAGACAACCAGCAATTGACTAACTCCCTTTGTGTCATCATTTACCCCTTTCATTTCCTTCTCCACTCACTCTGTTACTTTCAATTCTTCTCTAGTCACTCTATTGCTTGTCAGTCTCACACACTTCTACCACCTACATGCAGTCCACATAGCCTCTTTTGATTCATGGAAGTCTTAACTAACTTTCCATATCATCCCTTAATTGCTCCAAGATGTCTTGTGCTACTTGAGTTAATCATTTGTGAATATTTCCCTAATATCATTTTCTTTATTCCAGCATGCATGTGGTATCTTCTTGATTTCTCGCGCACATAATAGAAATTGGACTAGCACACATGCATTCTATCATCCATTGTGGATATTTAGGTGTGCGCGCAAACTATAACACCCACACAACTATTTTTTTACACACGCACAATCTTAATTCCAAAAATTCGGGTGCCAACAGACCCCCAACACTATAATTTGTCTCATCCTCGATCCAATGGTCTCATGGAGCGACTGCCATGACGAAAGGAACTGTCTGTATGAGTTCCTGTAGGAACTCCTTGAACCGATTACCAGATTAATCAAGGATGGCATGAAGTTCAGAAGTGAATTTAATGATTTCATATGCATAAGATGTTATAACCTGAGGAGTTTTCAAGTCCATTTTCTCTATATTCTTGATCATGGGAATGGCAGTGAGATGCATGACTGCCAATTTAGTATAAAATAGTTGGGACTTATCATCCTTGTTGTTGGCTTACTATGAAATTGTTTACTGCTCCTCCTATGTTGTACTGATTACCTTTTTCTTGGTGATGATGTTTGTCATTGTAGTTTGGTGCTTTCTTGGAGGGATAGAAGCCAATCTACTCTTTTTTTGAGTGACCCCTAATTTTGTCACACAAAATATTTCGTCAATAGCACTTAATATCAATAGAAGTTGATGAAATTGTCAGATCAACAATCTCGACTTTAGTGAGTGGCATGGATGCTCCAAATGAGTCAACATCCCCAAGACAAGTTACCACCCAAGGATCAACAAACCTGAGGGATCCACTGGTAAATGATAAAATCATGTTGACATGAGAAATTATCATAGTAGGAGGTGGTGGGGCAAGGGGAAATATTACCATGAGTGAAGGATATTTAAACATCCCTGCACCAATATTCATTTAATATTGTTGAGTATCATTAACAAAGGGTGCATTTAACCCTACATTGAATCCAAGGTCCAGGGTGAAAAACACAAGTTGATCGATCGTCATTGTTTTCCCTTAATGAGGGAAGTGTAAGACCCTAAATATCGACGAGACAACTTCATTCCTCTCATAGAACCAAGTATGCCCAAGTAACAAATTGTACTCAAGAGGTGTGTCAACAACCTCCATGGAAAGAGAGAAATTCTTACCACCTAAATTGATGAGTAAGGTAGTGAATATTCCATGAGACTAGAACATGTGTCCATATTACAATTTCAACACTGTTGCGGATGTGTCAAACTTAGGAGAGCCAATGGCCTTCCAACAAGAAATAAACATGATGCAAGTCATGGGTCCTTCATCAACCATGGTTTGGAAGATGATTTTACCTGTCATTCACACTTTGATCTATAAGGAAAATTTATGGGAGAGCCTATGAGTAACCTAATTGGAATCAAAGGTCATCAAACTCAAATTCAAGGGATCAAACCCACTTATAGCAGAAGAAAAATCTTTTCGTTGCACTGGGAAGCTTATAGGACTTTGAGGGAAAACATGGCACAAGGTGTCTGGGTCAAGTCTTCCACAACATTGTGGTTGTGGTAGGCATGTCTGTTTTTTTTATGTGTCATTCTTCAAAGAACACCCTTTGGGGGGTAAATTAGTGCATGAAAGGATGGCTTCTCAATTTGAAGAGGGCCACCAGGCTGGGAAGAAAATGTTGTCTCATGCAAAACAAAATAGGCTCAAATGTATCATAGTTCTTGGATTTCGTTTGCAAATTGATCAGGTGGTCACACATGAAAATATAAGAATTTGAGGAAGACCCCTCATGGTGAGGGGTACCTGTTATTCCCCCTTGCAGAGGGGTAGGTTTTGTTGCAACCATATGTTGAGTTTGAGGGGAAAAAGGATGGGTTAAGACAACATGTTGTTGGGGGGCCTTCTTCTATGCCAAAAATATATGGACCTCATCCTTCCAAGGAAATTTATGAGTAGGGTGGTCCTCCCCACAAATCGTGGAGAGGAACTAACTCTTCTTCTTATCTTTTGTGCCCCCCTCCTAAGTGTTTCGAGTGGGTGCAGTCCCTTTCTCAAAATTCAAATTTTTCTTCTTATTCTACTTCTTCTTGCCTCCAGGTTGATGAGGATTATTCAGTTGCATGGATTGCACCGAAATAACCTCAGAGGTCTAAGTAGGGACTATGGAAGTTTGAGCACTAGAACTAGTAGCTAATGATATATAGACATGTGACCCATATGATAAGCTAATTGGTTCATAGAGGTATGGGAAAAAAAACCAACCACACCATTGGATTGGGGTCCTGGGTTTGGATTCTTCGAATCTATAGACAACCTAGGAGCATGGGGAATAATGTCATACAAAGTACCCAACTAAGGGTAAATCAAGTCTATGTGTTGGGCATGCATAATTTATTTCTCCTTAGTAGTCACCCCGACCATAGCTACATCCCTGGAAATGGTTTGAAGGAGGGATTTGATGAACCACTCCATCAAGAGATTATCCAGGATTATGGTCTTGATCATTCTACACCTCCCTCACCACTCGTGAATATGATCAGAAACACGAGTGGAAATATACCGATGTAGTGAAGTAAAGAGATATGTCCCTATCTCATACCTAATGGGTAACTGATAATGCATAAGGAATGACATCATCAAGTCATTGAAGTGTTTAAAAGAAACACCTTGTAATTCAATGTACCATTTAGTGGTATCATCGATCGGGCATCACTAGAAAAGGAATAGCCTCACTATCATCCATCAAGGAATTATATGAGCACCATAAGCGATACATCATGATGAGTGTAGAGAAGTCTTATCCTGGACTATCATCAAATTTTTGTATGTCTGAAGGTATTTTTCTAGGCATGGTTGACCATGAAGGGTTGTGGGAAATAGGTTAATTCATAAACTGTGATAGATCAGGTAAATTTAACATTGTGGGGAAGGGAAGCAGAGTGTGGGAAAATGAATACTGGGAGGGAGATGTAGTCTTTGTTGTCCCATATGGACCTTTCGGTCCCCCTACATTCAGACTACCGAAAGGATATTGAGGTGTCACTGAAGAGTGATTTCCCCTAGGGACAATGGCACTTCTAGAAACATGACTTCTCCCAGGACTAAACGTTCTCTCGAGGGGATTTCTCACATGGATAGATGTATAACCTCCAGGAAAAACTTTCCCAAAATTAGGCCAAGAGAAAAATTCCATGGAACCATAAGTATTAATAAAAGGAAACCCTCTCTAATTTGAAACTTTTTTCCATGGGATGTTCCCTTAGGGATGGGTGTGCTAACCCATGGGAAGTTGAAACCTTCAAACATACTATTGCCCCCATGTTGACTAGGGACAACCCCAAAACCACTAAGAAATTTCCACCCTAAAGGTACACCCACACTGATTGATTCATAGGAATGGTGGAGGTAGAAGGATATCCATCTCCCATGACAAAACCAATGCTCGACACCCACAAGAAAAATATATATACGTGGGCATTGGGATGGAAGGGATGGAAATAGTAATTTTGGGTATACTAACAGATCGAAATGAAGACATAGTTGGGTTCCCCCATATCGAGGGTCCTATAGAAAAAGGAATGGATGATGTAGGTCCAGTGGAGACAAGGGGTGATAATGTGGACATCATTGGGCTTCCCCCGGTCCCACTTGAATATGGGATGGATGGATTAGCTAAGTTGGATGAGACACTAGGACTTGACATTGTGGAAGGATTACTGAACAAAGAAAAAGGCTTACTAAAAATATCCCCTACCTGGAAAGGTAGAGGTGCTTCAACATCAGTTAAATGAGGGTTAAATTTTGTTGTAGGACCTTCTTTGACCACTTCCACTTCAACCAAATCTGTCTTGTTGAACCAAAGATAATACGCTTTAAATTCTTGGTCACCTAATTCACATCGCTTGAGAGTGTTGGAAATACTGAGACGGGGGGGTGAACAATATTTCCCTTTTTCAACAATTAGCATTTACTTTGATGTTTTATTATTTACCACAATAGATCAACATTGCAATTGTATTTAAAATCAATTATAAATATATAATTAACATAAATTACAAGGTTTTATAAATAAATAGTGAAGGACACCAATCCTTTTTAGAGCACCAACTCTAGGAGACGTCAATCCCCTTCTTTAGGGAACCAACCCTAGGAAGCACCAACTCCCTTTTATTTAAGGCACCAACCCTAGGAAGCATCAACTCCCTTATCTTTAGGGCACCAACCCTGGGAATAACCAACTCCCTTGTCTTTAGGGAACCAATCCTAAGAAGCACCAACTCCCTTGTATTTAGGGCACCAACCCCAGGAAGCACCAACTCCCTTGCCTTTAGGGCATTGACCCTAGGAAGCACCAAATCCCTTAAATTACACTGACTTATTAAAGAATATGAATCCTTCCCTGCTCATCCATTCCACCCTCACTTCATAAGAATCATTGGTTCTTCTACCTGGACTTTGCTTTTGTTTTTATCTTTTGATATGGACTACATAGACACTTTTTCTTCACCGTTATTCTTTTCTTATATAGTTTTTCATCTAGTGTGAGATATGAAGCATTGTGTCCCTTTGTTTGGACCATCACACCTCTTAATTTAGATTAACAATAATAATGTTTGTTTTTCTTCATTATTATTCAAGCATTATCATGAAGGATTTTCAAATTAGTGAGAGTGATTTTCATAAATCGATCACTAGTATGGATCGATTTTGTTTTTAACTTGATCCCATGTCTCTAAAAATATTGCAGAAATCAAATTCTACAGATGCGCTCCTTTCAAACCATTTGCATGTGGCCATATGCATAAAACCATGGGCTTATTAATTTAAGCAATGTTCCTTAAGATAAATCATGACAACATTGAGATCCTATATGGTTTAACGTTCCCTCTCAACTGTGATAAATTTCTCATTTTGTGTGTTAAAGTTCGCACAGAAACTCTTCATGGGCCCTATTCTATACGACCATGAGTAGTGACCAGGTGCTAAGCCAAACGAGTGCTTAATCACTTATTGATATCAACAGCGACACATTAATTGCACGTTGATATGGGCAACTGTGATTACTTCATAACTTCATGCTTCAGGACTTCTAGTCGTTGCAATCATTCAACCTTACAAAGTGCATTTCACCGAAGTAGATCGGATGGTCGATATTCATTCTTTCATTATATGGATGATCCTGAGTTTTCCATAGGTTTAAAACAAATCGACGACCATGACTTAATATGCAGTTGAGTGGAAGGTTCTCATTTACTTCAAGAATTCAGAGCTTCAGGACTCCGACTTTTGTATCTTTCCAACTCCTCCAGAGAAAATATCATCGAAGTAAGTCATATCTATTTACTCGTAGATCAGACCGATCTGTCTTAATGTGTGGTTTATTGGACAATTTGTGCAACCTCAACAAGACATGTTTTTAATGGCCTTCTTATTGTGCTCTTTTAGTATCTCGACCATGAATCTTCCTTCTCAATGGATGGTGAGATCTTACTTCGGAGCTTCGGCACTCCGAGACTCTATGTTACTAGAAATCTGAGGTAGTTCAATCCCTCCAGAGTGTTTACCTACCGAATAAGTCATAATACTAGGATGATTGCTTGTTGTCAGTTTTTTAGTACACCTTACGCTATCCTTCCATTGCACTTTATCTAATGGTCGAGAATGCTCTCAGAGTATATCAACGATTAGCATTACTTCGGGATTCGTGCTTACTATATATTTACACTACATTTGATCTAATAGTCATTACTCATCCTGGAGAATCATATATCAAAGACCAACGTTATTTTGTGACTTCGTGCTTTGGCGCTTCGGACAGTTTCTGGTGGTAGATGCTAGTTTCCCTCGAAGGACATACTCCCAAAGTGACGTGAATTGTTGACATCACTGTTGACTTGAAATTGGCCAAGTGGATACCACGCGTCACTTATATTTGTGACTTACGTAAACCTGAAATTCCAAATGGACCTTGACACTTTTCACCATATGATTTTTCCACGTGTCCTTTCTAACTAGCCCGAAGGGCCTCTGTCCTCCCTTCGTATTACCGAGAGATATGACCTCAGTTCAAATCCTTGAGTGCTAATCCACTCTCTATTTCAACAGTCGTGATTAAATTTATCCTAAAGATAGATGGCTAGGAAGGATTTCAGAGTCTCGAATAGCATGATGTTTAAACCCTTTCTAGAATTATGCAATAGAAACTTCCCTTTGATAGTGGGATCGATGCCAACCATTGATCTATTTGTAGGTGATGATCGACAGTCTATGTAGATTGTAGAACCAAAACTTACATGATTGTTGACTCAACCCTTTGATCCTGGAATGGATCCCCATCGTTGATCTACCCTTACTAGGATTCGATGCTCAGGACTTAATAGGATGTTGATCTAAAAGTCCTCCTCTGCAACTCCCAGATATGACGATTGTCGCTGCTTTGGGAATATGACACTTTTGAGTCTTCGATATAAGCCTCCCAAATTGGTGAAGTGTCGAATAGATATATCACCATAGATCTTTCCTTTATTGAGCCTATGGCTTTTGCTTATTCTAGAACTCCGGGATTCGAGATTTCTTGGCTCATCTGAGTTGTTTATCGTTGGAGTAGGTCAAGTCCGTAGTTGACCATTCTTTGACTAGATCAACGGTTGAAAGGATTTCCCTTCTCTTCCTTTGATCCGAGGGTTAACAAAAGTTCATGACTTCAGGACTTTGGGGCTTCATAGGTCCATGTAATTGTTTCTCCAATTTCCACTGTAGTTGGTTAGCGTCGAAGTGGTCAACATGGAAGTGCTTACTCTATCCTTCCACTTGGATTCATCCAACGGCTGTGATTAGTTCTAGATCAATGGTCTAGATTCATTTCGACCTCACATATCCCATCCTTCCACTTTACTCGATTGAATGGTTGAGAACTCATCTAAAGTCCCTCCTTGATCTTAACGGATGAGAAACCTTCTAAAGCTCCTGCTTTAGATCTGTCAGTTGAGATTTAATTCTTCCCTAACTTCCCCTCAATCTGACTGTCCTAGTTTTTTCCAAAAACTAGATTAGTGGACAAAATTCCTCCTTGATTCTTTTGAAGTTTTAGTGTGGGGATTTCAATCCCGATAGCGTTTCTGCAATGAGATTTTTCTTCTCATATTTGATTAATGTTATTATGCACCATGTTTGTCATCAATGACAAATCATCATAAAAACTCATCATCACATAACAATGACTTCAACTGTTGACATCAATGAAAACACATCAATGACAATATGTCCAACAATATCCCCCTTTTGCATTTATGGAAACACACCAACGTCATATGAAAAATCCCCTTGTGATGATTTTTCTCTCTTTTGAAGTTACTCTCCTCCTTTGACATTAGTGGCAAAGGGTTTCTCACCCTATGATTATTTTTTGTTTGTATGTATTTTGTTGACGAAAATATAAACTAAGGTAACTCCCCCTGCAATCACACTCGGTCTTCCTCAACTAAATGACTCCCCCTATCAATATTATCTTGTTTCTTCTGGCTTCTCTCCCCCTTTGTTTCTAAAAGGGTATCTCTTCCAGGAAAGATCTCTCCATGTGTCAACTCTACAAGATTCCAGGTATACAACTTATGACCACTTTGGGACCAATGCATGACCATACCACATAACATTACTGAGAGAATACATAACCTGCATTGTTCTTGGGTAGATGAAGACCTGCAACAATATATGTTAGATCTTGCATAGAGATATACCTTCAAACCATGTTTCTTTCAAAGATTCTAGTTATCTATTTATTCATTTGCAATCCAAGAGTCTCTTCATTTTTTTGTTCTCCAATATTCATAAGTGTATCAACAGGAATAGTTTAAGTCTTCCCTAAATCCTCCTTCATTTATTCCTCCTTCATTTATTTTTGCTTATATATATATACATTGTTTGAGGAGGAGTTTTAGTAGAACATTAAAATAGTTTTTGGAAACCTCCAAGATCATCATTGATTAATTTTTCTGGTTGATCTCCTATTGAAGGTTCATCATTATCATCATTTTTTTGCGCACTATAAGATTTTTTATCCTTGTTTTGAGAATTTTATTTTTGCATTTTCCATTCCTTGGTAATGATTAATATACTTGCATGACATTATCAAGTTTTGTAATTGTGTCATATTTTTCTTTGGGAGTTTTCTTGTCTTGAGCTTGATCTACTTTATATGCATAGCCTTGATTATTATAATCCTTATTAGAAGTTTTACCCACCATTATCCTATTACTAACTTCATTAATTTCAAGAGCAATATATTCATCATCTTTATTTCTTTGTATTTCAATTTTTATTTTCTATATCTTCTTATTATGTTTGTTAGGGTTTCCTATCTTTAAGAATTGCATTGGTAATCTACATTCTCTAGTTTTAATACCATAGTTGTTTCATTTTTACATTCAATATTGAAGTTTTGCAAAGGAGCAAATGGGTTGTAGTTTCTCTTCTTTGTATTGTACCTATTGTTCTTATATCTTTGGACATTTATGTCATTGTATTGTCCATAAGATTTGCGGTGTACTGACTTATGACCAAGATAATTGCGATAGTAACAATATCCAATAAATAGATGTTTAGGGGTATTCCTTCTGGTGATTGTATTTTTCTTGTCAACTTTTATTCTAGTAGGGAGTGTTCATTTATGTTTATGTGGAACAATTTTCAATGGAATCATCTTTGCGTTATTATATTCTCTTCTTAAGGAGCCGTTTAAAGCATATGTGCAACTGATTGGCATTTTGGATGATGTATAGGTTGATTCTTGGGTGTATCCCAACCTGGTCGTATTGTTTGCTAACCTCTGACTACTGAGAATTTCATCCTTTGAACTATTTTCAAATTTTGATATCTTCTTTTCTTTTTCAAATTCACCTTTTAGCAACTCAATCTCAACTTATAGCTTCTTACATACTTGTTCTCTATCATTGATTTGTTTTAAAATGAGTTATTCAATTCTATTATCTTCCAGGAGTTGGGACTTCAAATCACTAATGATATGTTCTGACTTTTTGATGGTTCTTGATGTATCTATTTCTCTTGATTGATGTGATTCTTCAAATTCTTGAAGTTGTTCCCTAAGTAGCTTGATCTTCTTTTTATACTTCCTTAGTTCCTCTAGAGCACTAATCAATTATGCTTCTAGGTTCACTTCTCCTTCAAATTCAAAGTTTCTTCATCATCTACATCATTAATTTGAGTGTTCATTCCCATAAATAGAAGCTTTGAATATTCATCTTCACTCATGTTTGAAGAGCTGATGTCTTCTTTAGAGTAGAAGTTTTTGTTTTTCTTATAAAATTTCTTCTTGTATTGGTTTTCATGGTTGTGAACTTCTTCAGCATTTTTCTCCTTCTTGGGATAGGGACATTTGTTAGTAAAGTGTCCAATTCTGCTACAATTGAAACATTTAAATGGTAAATTTCCTTTATACTTTCCAAATACGTTTTGGAATTTCTATATAAAGTTGGCCTCTTCTACATCTGATATGTCTGAATGGTCTTCATGATACATATGTTCATGTTTCTTATTTTCTTTAGATACCTTAAAGGTTGTTTCTCCTTTTGATGGTTTATCGGTCTCTGTTCTCATCTCATATGTTGTAAAAATTCCATGAATTTGATCAACTGTGAATTTGTCAAGTTCTGGCCTATCTTCAATTGTAGAAATATTGGCATCACATCTCATAGGTAATGACCTTAGTATATTTTTCACAATAGTTTTATCTATAATTTATTTTGTTGGTGCTTTGATTGAATTAACCACTTAATATACCTTATGAAAGTATTCAACAATGTTATCTTCTTCTTTCATTTTCATATTTTCAAACTGAGTTCTATAGGTCTATAGTTTGGATTCCCTGACTTTGTTATCTCCTTTATATACAACCTCCATTTTCTCCCATATTTCTTTGGATGACTTACAATGCATAACCTTCACACATATATAATTTGACAACCCTCCTAGAATTGCATTAAATACGCTTGAGTTATTATTGCATATTTTCTTTCCTACATCATTCATGGGTGGAGTAGTTGGTGCAGTGTAACCATCTAAAATAGATTTCAAGACATAAAAACCAAGAGCCAACAAGAATATTTTCATTATTGTTTTCCATAAAGCATAGCCACCTCCATTGAATAATGGTTCTTTGTTGTTAGACATTACCTATTGTTGATCCATCTTCAGGATCTACCTTCTAGATGTTAAATTGTGCTAAAGGCACCTTCTCTGATAACAATTGTTGTAAATACTGAGAGGGGAGGAATCAATATTTCAATTCTTCAACAATTAGCATTTACTTTGATATTTTATTATTTACCACAACAGATCAACAATGGACTTGTATTTAAAATAAATTATAAATATATAATTAACAGAAAGTACAAGGTTTTATAAAGAAATAGTGAAGCACACCAATCCTTTTTAGAGCACCAACTCTAGGAGACACCAATCCCCTTCTTTAGGGAATGAACCATAGGAAACATCAACTCCATTGTCTTTAGGGAACCAACCCTAGGAAGTACTGAATCCATTATATTTAGGGAACCAACCCTAGGAAGCACCAACTCCCTTGTCTTTAGAGCACCAAC
>CBVK0100681507.1:0-30401 GCA_900067695.1 Picea abies
TAGCAGTTTTTAACTTCTGGGGCCATTTTGAGGCCCTAAAAGATGTTTTTTGAGAAAATGGGGAGCAACATGGATAATAGATCAATGTTTCTCACCCAAAATTTGTATTTCTCGGATATATCTTTCCAACGAGCTATCAAGCGCCCCAAACGGAGATCGTATGCAAAAGTTACGCCCCTGGGAAGTTGACGTATCAACTACCCCCATCGGGGCCCACAAACCTTTTGGCTTTTCATCTTTCAGGGTTAGGGTTTTGGATTTTACTTATGTTAAAAAGGCCCTTAGAGCCTCATTGTAATAATCATCTTCTCAAGGATGCGAGTAGCGGTCACATCTCTTCTCCGAGATAAGCTACCACCATTCTAGCGAGTCTTTCACTCTGTATGTTACAGTCTCTGTACATTTATTTCATTAATAGAAATCGTGTATTACTGTATATCTGTGACTCTTGTTATTTCCGCTATATCTCTGTTATATTTTTGTCTCTCTTTCAATATCTCTAAATATTTATGTGTTATATCTCCGCTTTCATTTCGTGTCGAAAATAATCCGAATCACAAACTCCAGAAAATTGGCGATAGGCAGCCTCCTCTGCTACACAGTTGTGGATGTTGTTGGTCACTATAATTGCTTAGTTAACTAAACAATCAAGTGCTACATAAATTGTCAACCCAGGGAAGTCTTTTATTTCAAAGGTAATCACGCACTATATATGCTCAATCTCAAAAGCAACCTAGAGTTGTAGTAAAAACATATTAATCACACTTTGCCTTGAACAAACTGAAGTTCTAACTTGAATTACAGGAAAGCAATCTACCTATTGCAGAGTTCAATGTTTAAAGAAATAATTATCTAAAGAATCCTGGATTACATTAAGAAAATAACAACCTGGAAAAGAAATCTTTTAAGACACTGCAAAAGGAAAGACCATCTATTCTGTAACCAGAGAACAGGACCCTATTCCCAAAGCAGGAATCTTCAACACCTGTTTCCAATCATCACACTTCATGAACTCATTGCTTAACTAAAATAATTGACACACACTGAAGGTTAACTATCTCTTAGCAAAGAACAAGACCCTATTCCCTAAGCAGAAATCTTAAGCACCTGTTTCTGATTAGCACACTTTCATGAACTCATTAAAATAATTGACATACACTGAAGGCTAATTATCCCTAACAGAGAACAAGACCATATTCCCTAAGCATGAATCTTTAGCACCTGTTTCTGATTAGCACACTTTCATGAACTCATTAAAATAATTGACATACACTAAAGGCTAACTATCCCTAACAGAGAACATGACCTTATTCCCGAGCAGGAACCTTCAACACCTGTCCCTGATTATCAAGCTTTCATAAATTCACCAAGCAGGATTGCTAACTAGAATGATTAACAATTACCCAAGCATGAATCATATGAAAACAATGTAACAATCGGTAAAGCAAAGCTTCAGCAAGACAGAGTTCAATAAAGTAGTGTTTCAGCAAAACAGAATTTAATCAAGGCATGAACAGAAATAACACTAACACACTATAAAGCTAATGGGTGAATCTTGTGAAAAAGGTGGGCCCTCCCTTCTCACAAGATTCCCCTGAAATGAAAGGAACTAGAGGGAAATACTCAGAACAGTCTTTTATTCATCTGTCAACTATATCATATTACAATCTGAAGTAAAACACGTCCCTCTCTGTAAATCCTTTCTTAGTTCCCAAAACAAAAGGTCCCTCTAATGATGATTTCCTCTTATTTAAAGAGGATAATCCCTTTGATACAATTTGATCAACAATTTACAGGTGTACATCTGAGTCCTATTCTTAGTCAGATCGACTTTCTAAACTGGAATAGGATATCCTAGTCTCCCGCAACAGAATGCTATTACAAGTGCTGAGTGAGGTGTTGTTGTTGCAGCTGGAGTAACAGCTTCTTTATTTGTCTTCTTGTTACTGTTGTTGTATGTTGTTTCAGCATCGCAAATCGCGGGCTGTTTCAGCCATGGGATTTGCGTTCTGATTGTTTTAGCAACTTGGTCTCAGGCAACAGTGATGGTTAATGCTAGCTCAAGGTGAGGTTGTTGTGGTCAATGTAACAATTTTGTGTTGTTGTTTCAGCATCGTAGACCACAGACTGTGTAACAGATTCTTCTGTGTGAGTTGTTGTTTCAGCATCATTGACCACGGACTGTGTAACAGCTTCTTCTGTGTGAGTTGTTGTTTCAGCATTGTTGACCATGGAGAGTGTAGCAACTTCTTCTGTGTGAGTTGTTGTTTCAGCATTGTTGACCACGGAGAGTGTAGCAGCTTCTTCTGTGTGAGTTGTTGTTTCAGCATCATAGTCCACAGATTGTTTAAGCCACAGGGGTTGCATGCTTTAACTGTTTCAGCAACAGGCCTCAATGCTAATCTGTAGTTCGAACTGTTTCATCACTTATACATTTCTGATCAATGGTTAAGTACGAGAGTAATGTAAAATTATATGCAAAACAAATTAAACATATAGTAAAGAGAAGAGACGTTATATACCTTTGGAAAGATAGGTTAAAGTGATAATATGAGTTTAAATGTGAGTGAAACAAGAGTGTAATGGTGGCAAAAAGTGTGGGCAAAAAGGTACATTGTATGGTCCTAACATCTCCCCCGACTTAAAATGTTGCATGTCCTCAGGCAACTTCGCTCTGAATCAGAATCTGAATACCGACTCTGACCGTGCAAGTTACTCAAGCAATAGTTGTGGAAGGTGATGTCTGTTGGAGCTCTGAACCCTTGAACGCGTTGTAACCTTTGCCAAGTTGTTGTTTCAGCCTTCTTGAGAAACTTATAATGGACTTGATATTTCTCTGCTGGCAGCCAGAGGATAGGAAAATGAAACTGGTACCCTATCCAGCTTTCAGCACATTGTTGAACACACTTGATGTAGTTAAGTACCCTGGAGATTTCTATCTCAATATTAGTGGGGCTAAAAGGATTGTGTTCCTGTCTTTTCTTAGTAGATTGTTGCCAAAACATGTTGTTTGCCTGTAGGGCAGCAATCTCTGTTGATTTAATGAAGTGTTGACAATCCTGAAGCACTGTTATATGTAGTTGTTGAATGTGTTGAGTCATCCCTAGTTTCTTTAAAAACTGATAATACTCTGTAACAAAGCTGGCAACATTTTGTGGTTCTGGCCTTATCCAGAGAAGGCGATTATCCTCATTGTGCTTGGCAGCTAGGAAGTCATCCTTCCATATAATTTGATTGTTAAGGAAGGAGGTGAGTGCCCTAAGCTGGATGTCACCGACAAGAGGGTTAAGGTTAAGTTGTCGGTTCTCAGGGATGGCCTCATTATGAAAATATGCCTCACAGAGGAGGTGTTGATCCATAGCAGAGGCTTCTGCAAAGGTTTTAACAAAATCTGTTGGATGTAACACTGCATGGGGTCTGCCTTCTGTGATTGATTTGATCTGAAACCATGTAATTCGTTCCATGAGGAACAAGGAGTAATTGCAGGAGGGTTTCCTTGTAGCCAATAGCTTTTGTGCCAAGTCAAATATCAGGAGCAATTTTCCTTTTAGCTCTTTGTTCTGTTTCTTAAGGGCATGAGATTCCTGGCGTGTTTGCTCCAAAGCTTCCCAATTTGAGTAGGTATGATTTATCCAGATTTGTCTATGTTCCTGCAGGCTTTTGGCCTGTGTAACAACAGACTCTTTTTTCCATTTTTCTATTATTGCCTGCTCATCCCATGGCTAAGTTTGTGTTTCAGCGTTGCAAGTAGTAGGCTGAGGTAGGGTCTGAGTGGCTTGTTCCACAAAGGTGTGGGTATTGATCTGGCTGGGAGTGGCATATTCGTCAATAGGCAATGTTTGTACAGCTTTATTAACAAAAGCATGGGTTTCAGATTTGACATTTGTTGCAGGCCAGGGCTCAATCTTAATTTTGGAAGGTCCTACTGGTTCTTATGTAACAGCAGGGTGTTCTTCTTTGACTGCAAAAGTTGAAGGAGCAGGGGGAGCTCCTGGGATTGGAATTTGAATTACTTTATAGCATGTTTGATAGTAGATGTCCCCACATTGACTGGACATATATTCTCTACACAGATTCTCTGTTGTAGTTCCTTCTGACATGGTCATTGTGCGAGCTAGGGTGTACAAATTAAGTTCCTTCTCATAGGCTTCCTTTGCTGCGGCTAGCTCTTGCTTGTAGGCTTCCAGTTCAGATTTTAGGAACTCATTTTCTTGTAAGACAGAGGCCATTGTTGGTTCTGGTTGAGGGGTGACTGGTTCTTGTGTAGTAGTCACAGCCGCACTAGCTGGTTCTTGTGGAGCAGCTACAGGATCGGCAGCTGCTTCTTGTGGTTCAGCTTCTTGATATAAAGAAAGTAATGTTGCAGCACCCTGGACCTCTGATTCCTGTATCTCAGTATCAATACCAATAGTTGGTTCTTGTTTTTTAGCTGTAGCTGGTTCTTGTGGGACAACTATGGCTGGTTCTTGTGTTTCAGCCACTGAATGAGTAGTTGGTTCTTGTGTTTCAGTTACTAAATGGGTAGCTGGTTCTTGTGTTTCAGTGCCTGTGGATGGAATAGGCAAAGATTCCAGCATTTGGGAGGTTAGAGGTGTACAGGGTATTAGTCGGATGGGTTGGGGGTCTAGGGCAGTGGCAGTAGTGGCTGCCCTTGTTGAGGCCCTTGTTCATTTTCTTTGTAAAAAGAGCGGAAATAAAGGAATTTGCTTTCGTTTACGTGGGGTTTTTTCCTCAATGATGGGACAGGGAGAATTGTCTGGCTCAGAATCATCGCTAAGAATATGAAGGGCAGGAGTGGATGATTCTGGTAAAGTGTGGGACGGGCTTGGTATGGTAAGGGGGTTAATTGAACTGATTGGGTCTGTAGGAGGGATATTAGGTACTTCTGGAGAATCTAGAGGGTTTTGTGGTTGTTGCTCCTGAAGATTTTCATGAATTTCAGCGGCTTCTTGGGGATCTATAGGTGGGTTGTTTAGTGGAGGGTTTTGTTGGGAAAAACCCTTTTGGATAAGAAGTTGAACGAGATGGTGATGGGTGAGTGAAAGGGTGGTATCTTTAGCCTTTTTACAGTAGTGCAACATATTTTTAAGACAACCGAGCAAATAATAGGGCATGTTCACCAATCTATTATGCCGTAAATGAGACAATAGGACAAAATCGTGCTGTGACTACCTGGTACCGGCCTTCATAGGTAACGTAGTGCTTAACGAATTTTGCAACTTCTGGCCATGGAGGCGGTAACGAGCTGAGTCAGACACCTCGACCTTTAGGTTAAATTTTTTCCCCTGGTAAGAGGAAATCCCACTGGGCATTCAGGATGATATGTTTGTGGCTGAACAAGCGAAGGCCATTGGTAGGGAGACCCGAAACCTTCACTATATCCTCTTCTATAACTGAAATCCGAACCCCTTGAACAATGGAATGGTCTTCCTGGAGATTTTGAGCAAATTGGAGAACCTGTTGTTGATCATATCCCTGGAGTCTCTGAAAATAACCGAGCCATCCTGCCTGCAGAAAAATTTGATAGGCTTCTAGATACAGTTCTAATAGGGCTATCGTGGCGGGTTCGTAACGTATCGTAACGTATAACAGAGCCTCCCATAGCTAACAACTCAGTAAAATACACCGTCCAAGAGTCGAGTAACAACTTCTGTGCAAAGTGAGTTTTTGGAGTGAACGCATGCAAATGGTGGTGAAACAAACGAAAGGGTGGTAAATAGGAATGGCGGTCGTTAATTCATGTGGAAAAGTTCGATATTTCCTCCCCCCCTTTTTAAGTGTGGATAATAATGATTTTACATGAGTGGTAATGATGAGTTGGAATCTTCTCATTAACTATAGCTTAATTGTATTTACATAAAATTTACATACCTCACCTTTACCTTTTGATTCGTACTTCAAACAAAATATAATGCCTTTCCATAATAGTTCTACAATGGCTGTGGCAGATACTTTTGATTTGTTAGATGAATTGTTTCAAGGATTTATTGACTGGAAGGACAAAATGTAATATGAGAGCGCAAAAGCTTATTGACAGAGAATGCTGAAAAGTTGGTGTTTCAGCCGTGGGAAGAACAGAGAAATGTTTGCTGAAGAGTGATGTTGCAGAATACTGCTGAGGAACTCGTGTTTCAGCCATAGAAAGAAGGGTGAAACAATTGTTGAATGATGTTGTTTTGACACTAGGAGAATGTGAAGAATTGCAGAATGATAGTGTTTTGGTAATGAAAAAATGGAAAAAAGTTGTTGACAATGGTGTTTAAGAAATGGGAAAATGGTGAAAAGTTGCTGACAGTGTTGTTTCAGCAATGGGGAAAAGGCGAAAGGTTGCTGACAGTGGTGTTTTAGCAATGGGAAAATAAAAAATTTGTTGAACAGTGGTGTTTCAGCAATGAAGAAAGAGCAAAGAGTTGTTGAACAGTGGTGTTTCAACAATGGGAAAGCTTGCCTCTTCTTGAAGTAGGATCGTCCTTTCTTAGTAGGCCTGTGCTTTGATTGGGAATCTGCAAAAATCGATTGTAACATGGTATTTCTTTGACAGGGATTATTAGTAAATGAAATCTAATCTAATACTAAAGAAATTAACTTAAAAAGAATTAATTGCAATGAGGGGTAGGAGCCCCCTCTAAAAAGAGGTAATGAGAGTCTTCCACACATGTAGCCTTAAAATCTTCTTTGGAAATAGGGCACTGGTACAGACGGAGCCGATGACCATTTACAAGTAACAGTGTTTTAGAGTCATCGATTGTAAGGAGCCTGTTGACGGGAGAAATCGACCATCCATCAACTGAGAGAGTGGAACTGGTCCGGGGTTGTCTAATAACCCAAGCCATTTGGGATGAACCACCCTGACGAGTTTAGCGTCTCTGTTAGTCGATCTAAGGTCCTAAGAAAAAAAAGAAAACTAATCTACAATAACTAATGTAACTAAATAAATAAAGCAAACTAATAAACTAATATAACTAAATAAATAAAACAAACTAATAAACTAATCTAACTAAAACTACTATTAAACAAACTAACTAATCTAACTATTCTATATATACAATCTACTAACTAATACCATACTAACTCTAACTAATTAACTATCTAACTACTAACTGAAATAAATCTCATTCACAAAATGTACAATATCTACAATTTACAAATTTAAATAAAACCTGAAAAACTCATTTATATTTTGGCCTAAGACAGAGAAAGATATTTTTTTGTTGATTTTATAATTTTATGAACAGAAATAAAACAAAAACTAACTAAACTAAACAACTAATATACTAATTCTAACTAAACATATATATAACTAAACTACTAATATTACACTAAACAAACTAACGAAAATAAATTACAAACTGACCTGGAGAAATGCTCCAGATTTGCCCTATGTATGATGATTATTTTAGCTGATCGAAGGGAGGACACCCGCACCAAATTATCCAGGAGCTTCTCGTAAATGATAGGTGCAGTGCTCTTCAAGTGTGATTGCAGGACAAACAAGACATAAAAATCATAACAATCATATGATTTATAAATCTCCATAGTTAGATAAACCCGTATGCAAAGACTTATACAAAATAACTCAATTGATGAAGAAGAGAAATATGTCCTTCATTAACTGAATAAAGTAATTGCTATGTTTTTTAAATGTTGAAAGAAATCAAACATGGATCATATTAATTAAATCATATCATTCTGCAAAAGACTATGATAGCTAAAGTAGTCACTAATCAAATGCAAATTGATAAGCATAAACATGAAAGAAAAGATTGATATTATGAAAGCGAAAGTTGTAGCAGAACATTAACTTCTATCTCAGTTTGTATTAGGAATTCATAGCCTGGTTCTCCCACAAGTGAGGATGATCCTTATTACAAAAATAATAAGTATTTAAAGGTTTTCCACAGGGTAAAACCTCCCTGTGGAAGTTATCAAACTGTTTACATAAAATCTGGGAAGATATCCCAAGTTTAACTAAACTAAGAACCTAAAATAAAACTAAAACACACAAATATTCCCCTAGCTTGTCCATCATGTCCCATGCAATTCGAATTTACCTGAAAAGGGCCAAAAATGAACAAGCTAGAAGGATTCTTTATTAATAAAATGATAAAAATCTAATCCTATAGACTAGCTACAGAATCTTGCAATTTTGTAGCTGGTCTAAATAAGACACAGAATCAACATTAAAATCGATTAAAAATCTTTTTAAAGAATAAAATTATATTAACATCCAATAGCTATTTGAAAACGAATCATTCAATTTGAATTTGTTATACCATTCGAAATCAAACAGGATCCAAATCAATTAAATGACTATAGAGATACGCATACTCTGTTTCTTTTGTCACCACAAAATCCAACGAACATAATCATAATCCAAAAGTTGTGAAATCGTTTGATATCAATTTGAAACTGACATAATCAAAACAAATCGTAGGCAATTGTTATGTTGCCTTACCAACAGGAGATACGATCGAATCCAAACAAGATCGTTATCAAATCGTTATAACTGTATTGTCATAGCAAACGATTCATGCCACGAGTAGATCAACTCAAACTGGCATTAAAATCAATTCAAATAAAATCATAACAGGATCGATTAATTGGTAACATAATTCATAATTTGTTATTGCAAATTGGGCAAACAAGATCGATTGACTTTGATCAAAATCGTTCCTTTCACAATGAATTATAATCGGATTTGAAAAAAATAACGAATGTTGATCAATTTGTTTTACAAATCAAACAAAGCAGCAATTAAAACACGAATCCAGCTCATAAAACAATCTTGCTGACTCAAGATCTAGGATAATCCAATCAGAAAAAGAGTGAATCGAATAGTAAAGGTTTTAACATAGTTATTATGCATCAAAACCATTCCCCGATTCGGGCGCATTTGCACAGGCTTAACTGAGAGCAATGTTTTCATACGAAACAGAGTAGTTCTTTCCAAATTGAAACCGAACAGAGTTTCATTCCCGTTCTTATAAGATTACATGACACAACATATTACAAGATCGTAACAACCAAACTCATTGAAATCGTTTTCCAATCACATCATATGAACCATAACAAAATCAAATCCAAACATGATCGTATTCTAAATTGAGCATGAAAAACTTCCTGTTCGGAGTAGATACAAAACGAATTGAATTGAAAGAAAACCATCAGTTTTTCTAACCCAATCAGACAAACGAACAAATCAAATCCAAATGAATACTATTCGAATCCAATAAAAATCTATCAATGGCTATACTGGGAATGATCAACTCATGCATCTAAAATGAAATTCCATTTATTTTTAGCAAAGCGAAAAATATACAGGATGAACACATTATGACAGAGCCAATATAAACAGAGCTATTCGAAGACCAAATTTCAATCACTATATTAACAACGATATCAAAATCCATACCTGTATGGTGAGAAGATGGCATTGGTTACGCCAATTTGGAGTTGATAATGGTTGTGGCCAATTAAACATTCTTGAAAATGATGGAGCCAGTTGTCTTTTGCTTTTTATCAGTTGCTTGGAGTTGGTCTCTTTGGCTGGTCAACAATGCAACTTGACTATCAAACGATTGAATTTTTTATTGGAGTAGGGGAACATCGATGTAGTATCGTTCTAACCATAAATCACATTGGTCACAGGACGACTGTTCGGGTTTCAAAAGAGCAGGTGAGGGTTTGGACATATTGCTGAGGATTTCGTTAGACAGTTTAATACCAGGGTAGCTAGGATTATTCCTTAGGCAAGGGGGAAGATTCATCATGAAATCATAAGGTGGTTCGGGGCATAAACCCTGTGAGTAAGGGTATTCATTGACTAGGAAGCGTTCTACGTTAGAGTCTGAATCCTCACTAAGGATTATAGGCTTTGACTCAGCAGAGGGTTTAGGTTTGTTCCTAGCCATTCTCGAAATAAGCCAAGCATTCTTTTTACCCTTGGCATTAGCAGTAGGGTTTGCCTTAGCCTTTTTTCTCATAGGTCTCTTTATAGCCTCGGACTTCTTAGTTATAGCATCAGGTAAGTCAACATCAGGGTCGTACGAGGGTTTAGGTGAGGGTAGTAGGACATGGAAGGGTGCAAGCAGCTCAGCCTTGGTTTCATTTACCACAGGCTTGTCAACCTGGGCAGGGTCTGTATCATCAAAACCATTTCGAGCGATGAAAGCTCTCCAGCTATCTCCATGTAAACTCAAGTGATAAACAATGATAAGTTTAATAAGTCCATGGTGGAACAGGCTACTGTTAGCCTTCTCCATTTTAAACATTTTCGACATTTTATATAGGCTGCGCTGAAAGTAAAAGGGCATATTCAATGAGTATCCCATAAAATTCATTAACAAATGCAGGTGGTAGAGAAACACGAGTCCATATCAACCTTCACAGGTCACGAATTATTTGACCACCATCAAAATATCATGCCATCGAGGTTTAAGCACAGAGATGGGCATACCTCTGTCACAAGAAGTGGCTTTGCGCGAGAGGAACAGTAGTGGCCATGGCACCTCTTCGACCTTAGAATTTTTGAACCAATGCTGGCCTGTGGTAGGTAAACCTGTAGCAAAACTAATAAACTTCTCATCAATTTCCAACTGCATGTCACCCACCTTGGCTCTACAACCATCAAAAGTCAGAGCGAACTGTTGTGCCAGAAATAAGTTAAAACCCTCAAATCTCTAGATGAAGGTAAGCCATCTATTATCCTCCAAGTCTTTCTGGGCATTGTCAAATAATAGCAAGGCTTGGTTGTCGTTTTTCTCGATTCACACGACTGGTGCCATGGAGCCGAGCACACGGTAAGTCGAGGGTTTGGGTCATAGCACACACAGGAGCAGAGTGCACGAAGGGTTACCCGAGCTAACAGAGGTAAACAAGGAATAGGGATAGGCATAAATGTCATCATGCGAAGGTGGTGGAGCTTATCTCTGCCATGCAAAATAGTTATTTCCAAAGTACAACCGCCAACTTATAGCTATTCTACCCATTATAGCATAGTTCACCAGTCATGTCACTTGGCCGACCAATGAATCCAATAGTAAGTGTATAAACCAACGCGCGCAATCAACGTTGTGCCAATGTTTTAAACCATCAACATACACTTTGAAACCAATACCAAATATTTAACTGTACGCCAATGTATCAGCTTATATCAATAGTTTAACCAATGTTCTGATGGGTTTTCATATAATCAACATACCAATAGTTATGAAAACATAAACATAGGCATTATATTAAAAGATATATATGAAGGATTTAATCATAACCCCTATGTATTTTCATGAAACCAATGGTCAAGTAGCTCCAATAAAATGCAAATCCAAATGCCAATGCCTTACAAACTTAATGAAACCAAGTCACACAATCAATACAAGAATGTTCAATGAGTATAGTTCAAAATTTTTGTCAGCTACATAATGATAAGTGAAATGTAAGCGCAATAAGCATATCATCAAGAAGGACAACAAACAATGATTTTAATGTGACTTCGAAAGACTAAGTTTTCACGCTTACAGTCGTGAAAACAAAATAAGGTAAATGTGCAAGTGTCGCAAAAAATAAAAGTGTCATGATTTGAAAATTGCGATGAAAAATTGATGTTTGCAAAACATTGGTGTAGGCAGCTTATAAGACAATTAAAAAATGTGAATTGGCTGCCAACAATGACAACACACTAGTAGAAGAAGTTATCTCTGCCAAAAGAAACAAATTCAGATTAGGACAACAAAGATAATTCCAACTCAAAAATAACAACCCGAAAATCGTATAAACATCATCGTTAACCAACTATTCCAGCAGTGTTTTAAAAGATGAAAACTGATAACAATCTTAAGACCAATAAGTCATGATATTAAAGATAAATCTCCAATATTGTTGGCATAGCCACTGCTACCAGCAGGCGTCCATAGCCTCGACAGGGTTTCCATTAAACCCACTCTGACATCTATATCCTGCCAAGAAGTTCTGGATCAGAATAAAGGACGTTAAGAGGATTCTTATTTATGAATTTTCATATACCCGACATTGCTTCGCTGCTAGTGGGCCTGTTCAGTACCCCAGCGAAGTTGTCTTGGCATCATGGATGCATTTACCCACTGCCAACAGACCTGTTCAGCATCCCGGCGGGTTTACAAGAACTTCCCACAGCTCTTCTTAATAATTTGTTTTGTTTTGTTTTTTTATAGATATATAGTTGAGCGGGGTGATGCTGAAAATTATGATATTTTAACATATATATATATATATAGACCTCATCAGAATTTTTTAGCACTGTCCTTTATTACGATCTAAGAGATGTTTTATTTACAAAAACAACTTCCTAAGGCAAGGAGACATCTTCTGAGTCATTCCTTTATGGAATAGGGACAACATAAAAAGATAATGGATAATCATGACGAACTTTACTCAGAGATCGAAATCAACCATCTTCTTTTAAACAACAGACTTTTCCAACATAGATATATCAATTTCAGAAATAAACCATTGATGTTTATACCTTTTTCTCAGTAGTTATTTTAGCGAAGGAATTTTCTATTGTCTTTGTCTGAATAGCTCAGTATACAGGTGTGTGTACTTCAAAGAAAACACAAACTGATAAATTCAAAGAAAAATCAAAAACTAAAAAGCAAATGAAAAAGCACACAAAAGAAAAATATGTACATAATATACAAGGGTTGTCATCAAGCAAAGTATCTTTTCAAGGCTTGGCCATTCACCGGATAGGTGTCAAGATGCCCTTCAAGATTCTGCAATCGAAAAGAATTGGGACCCATCTTTTCAGCAATTAAAAATGGTCCAAGCCATAAGTTTTGAAATTTTGTGTGCTCTCCCTTTCCCTCATGTGGTTTGTCCCATTTCAAGACGAGATCACCTACTTCAAAATTCCTATCAGAAGCAGAGTTAGAATCGAACCATCTTTTAACCAATTGTTGATGTTGATATAACTTACGTTTATCTTGGGCTCTTATTTCTTCTAGCTTCATCAAAGCATTAATTCAGTTTTCCAAAGGGGGACAATCTTCTTCTTGGATTTTCTGTGACAACTAAAGTGAAGGAAGAAGAATGTGAGGTGGAAAAATTGCTTCTCTGCCATAGACGAGAAAAAAGGGGGAGTTACCTATAGTATCTTTTGGTGTTACCCTATCATCCCAAAATGCATTTAGCAGTGCATTGTGCCAATTCTTGTGATTTTCAACCACTGTTCTCTTGATGATTTTAATTAAGTTCTTGTTTGTTGATTCTACCAATTTGTTTCCCTGGGGGTAATAGCTAGTAGAATACTTCATCTTAATTCCTTTTTCCAAAGAGAAATCACTCACATCAAAAGAGGAAAAGTAAGAAGCATTATTGAAAACTAAACAGTCAGGGATACCGAAACGAGTGATAATATTCGAATTTAGAAAGGCAATTACCTAGCTGGTGTTGACAGTTCTTAGCGCAACAACTTCAGACCATCGAGTAAAGTAATATGTGGCTGTCACAATAAACTTGTGTGGTTGCGAGGATAGAGGGTTTACTGGACCTATGATGTCAAGGCCCCACTGCTGAAAAGGGGAATCTACTGAAGTAGGCTGCAAAGGAAAGGCTAGTTTTTGTAACTGCCCCGATGCTTTCTGACAGATGATACATTTACGACACAAGGCATGGGCATCTATAAAAAGCGTGGGCCAGTAATAACCGACTCTTAGAACCTTATGAGCAGTGGTGTCACCACCAAAATGACCACCAACTTCTCTTGCATGCAACTCTAGCAAGACTTTTTCTGCTTTGTCTTTTTCAAGACAACGCATCAGTACGCCGTCACAATTTTGACGAAATAGAACACCATTAACCAGATGAAAGGAGGTATACTTCAGTCTCAATGCTCTTCTTTTGGTAGGGTCAAGGTGATGGGGGGCTGACCCATGTTCAAGACAGAATCTTATATCGCCATACCAAGGACTAACAAGGTTTTGTGTGCAACAGATTAGATTTTGATCTCTTTGTCCTAGGTTTGACATATCACTTTCTTCTTGTTGTCCTGCTGCTGAATCAACAACTAACTTTCATAACCCTTGGCCTCTCACTATCTGAGATGGGGTGATTTCTAAGTCATACTCCTACAAGGAGGTGACCCAGTTGGCTCTCTTTTCTCCTAGTTCCTTTTGCACTAATAGGTTCCTCATGGATGGGTAGGGGACAATGACTTTCGTCCTTGACTTCAAAAGATGGGACCGGAAGTGCTTGACTGCTTTGAAAACAACATAGGCTTGTTGATATACCACTAGGTAATTAAGTTCAGTGCCTTTGAAAGAAGAGTTCATAAAGGAAATGGGTACTTCGATGTTCTCGACATTCTTTTGGGTTAGGACGGAGGCATAGGAATGGTCAGAAGCAAAAGTGTAGAGTGTAAAGTCTTGGGAAAAATCTGGGCTCATGAGAGATGGAGTGTCTATTATGGCCTTTTTTATTGCATTAAAATCTTGATTTTCTAGGGGTCCCCAGTGATATCGGGTGTCTTTCTTAATCAAATTCTGTAAAGGCCTGACCATTTCGGAGAAACTAGAGACAAATCTTCTCATGAAGTTGATCTGGCCTAAGAAAGACTGCATAGTTTTTTTGGATGTAGGAGGGGGATGTTTCACGATGACCTGGGTCCTTTTGGGGTCAATAATGATCTTTTCACTAGACACAATGAATCCTAAGATTTTACCCTGTTCTACTGCAAAGATGGATTTTTTGGGATTCAAGGAGATGCCGTATTTATGACATCACAGTAGGACGGCTTGTAAGTGAGCTAGATGATCATTTTTGTTTTTAGAAAATTCAGTCACATCATATAAGTAAACTACGACGGACTGATTGATTAAGCCTCGGAAAGCAATGTCCATTGCTCTCTGAAAGGTGGCACCAGCATTAATCAATCCAAAAGGCATTTTGCGATGAGCATAAGTGCTCCATGGAGTACGGAAGGTAGTTTTTAGTTGGTTTGGTGGAGACATCAGGACTTGGTTGTATTCAGAGAAACCATCCAGTAAGGATAGCCTCTCAGAACCAGATACCTGTCGAAGGATCTGTTCCATGGGAGGGACAAGATAGTTGTCTTTATCAGACGCTCTATTAAGGTTTTGGAAGTCGACGTAGAGTCGGATTTCCCCATTTTTCTTCCAGACTGGGACAAGGTTGGAAACCCATTGAGTGTGCCTAACAGGAAAAATTATATTAGCATTTAGGAGTTTATTCAATTCTTTTTGAACGGTCGGTTCGATTTTGGGGTGCATTTTACTTAGTTTTTGTTGAAAGGGTAAGGTTTGAGGCTTCATAGGGATGACATGTTGTATGATGTTAGGGTCGAAAGTTTTGAGGTCATCATACGTCCATGCAAAGTCATCTTTAAATTCTTTGAACAATTTAATGAATGCAGCTTTTTCTTGTTGAGAACATCCCAACCCTAGATTAATGCACTGAGGATTTTCATTAGTTCCTAAGTTTACTTTTTCATAAGATAACAAGGAACTATTGGTTTTACAATTGACCGTCTTTTTAAATTTATCTTGGAAATCGTAAAACTTTTCTAATCTAATTACAGATTTAGGGATCGAGTTTACCATATCCGATGAATATTCAGGAGTTCTTGGATCTGGTATTACCATGAAATCATGCAAATTTTCATCGTGCGTGTGTTCGTCTATCACCGCACCTTGAAAGGTTTCTTCCATGTGCAGAAAGTTAATAATCTGCTGATCATCATCAAATACTCTCCAGTTTGTGATGTTGTCGGGAACGGATGGTCAGAAAAGAATCTCAACAGAGAATGTGTCTGGGGACAAGCCTTCTGCAAGAATAAGTTTAGAAGCTACATTAGCTAATAGAGCTGCTTCAAAGTTATTCAATCTAGGAATAGAATTTATATTAAAAGCAGTAAATTTATTCATTAAGTTCCATACCTCAGACTGGTAGCTTTTTAGATGTAGAGACAAATAGTGGATAGAATCTCTTACCTGTCTAACCACAATTTTAGAGTCGCTAAAGACAGTTAAATTTTGAATGTTCATATCCGACGCTTTTCTGAGACCTTGTAGTAAAGCCTCATATTTTGCAGTATTATTAGTACATTCAAATTCCAACCTACATGCTATTAATGTTTTGTTACCAGCTGGATCGATAATGATGCAGCCTGCTCTGGCTCCTTCTTTGGATTTTGACCTATCGAAATACAGAGACCAAATTTGATTTGCTTCAGGTACATAGGATCGTTGCGTGGAAGGTGTTGGTTGCGTATATGCTACAATCTCGAACTGTTATTCTGGATTGGTGATAGGTGAAGCCTCGGCTATGAAATTGCCGAAGAAGGTGTCCATCCCTTGTACTTCAGGTGAATCAGCAGAAGGTGTATATGGTTCATTAGGATCGTTCAAATCTATGACCGTGAACTTAAGGTAGCACTCACAATTTACTTTGATTTTATTAGGCTTGCCATTTTCTGGAAGCCATAGCTGAGACCAATCTGTCGTGAAATAAACATGCAGCTGTTCCAACCAGTCCTTGCTTAAAAACAGACCATACACTTCTGGAATATCCACAACAATTATATCAATAACTTGTTGAACCTTGGGGTTAGACGATAATCTAATAAGCACATTCTTTAGTTCGCCTATAACTTTGACATTTTTTCGATCAAGTTGTATGATTTTTAAAGTCGAGGGTTCAACTTCAGCGTTAATCTTCTAGAAAACAGATCAAGGCATCACATTGGATGACGCTCCTGAGTCTACCATACAATTATGCATGTTTCTATTAAAAATCTCAAAATTTAATAGGAATGGAGGTACATTTTTGCGAGTACTAAGAGTAGTAGCTTGTGCCTTTTTACTCGCAGTCTCTACGACTACTTTATCTACATTATTTACATTATTTACATTACTTACAGGAAGGCTTCCTTTATCTTGAGGATCAAGATTTCTTTTAGTGGAAGTCTTCTGGGGAACTTTGTTTTGCACAACCTTTTTACCATTAGAATTACCATTTTTTCGATTCTCTGAAATATTTTGCAACATTTTTTGAAGCAGAAATGGAAAATTCAATAACTCATAAATAGAAATGTTAGCCCTTAACTTTTTAAGATCTTCGACAACATCATAATCTAAGTTGGGGTTCACATTACTCTGTTTAGTCTCAGCTGATTTAGATTGCTTCAGAGGTGAAGTTGTAGTGTTTTCAGTAGAAGGTTTGTTTGTTGTCTTACTCCTGGTATTATAAGGATGAACCGTCTCGAAGTTAGCTTGAAAGATGCTATCTGAGAAGTGTCCAAAAATGTTTGGAGAAGACTCTTCTTCTTGAACTGTTTATTGTTCAACTACCTCCTAAGGGATCTCAGGGGGCATCAAGTTATCTTGGGCTTCTAGGATTTTTTGAAGGGTGCATTGCAGGCTTTCTAGATTTAGGCCTTCGGTGGTTGGATTAGGTTGGTTGGTAGGAAAAGGCTTCCGAAAAGGAGGTTTGTAGGGCCGTTTACTCTAGGAAGCTTCTTCGATCGACCTTTTTAAGTCTATAACTTGATTTGACAGTTTTTGAACAACTTTAGTTAAGTTTTCTAAATCAGAGTTTTCAAGTTGTGTTTTATTTTGAGTAGGTCTGGGGAGGATTTCAATCTTCTTTTTGGAAGAAGAACTAGTCTAAGTTTCGTTGCTAGAAGAGTCTTTAAGACTAAGTATGTCTTTTTCAATCTGGCTGGCCTCCTCGAAGGCCTCTAACAACATGGATTTCTTAGATCGTTTAACCCAAATAGCTATGCTTTGATGCAAAGCTTTAGTGTAGTATGCTATTATAAGACTCTCAGCAGGCATAGAATCCGCAGGGATTCGATTTTTAAGTGTTAACAATCTTTGATTAAAATCTTTAACTTTTTCATTTGGGTTCATTCTTAAGCTAGAAAGATCCATGACTAGGACTTCCAGAGGTTTACCGTCTCCAAAATTTTCCAAAAAGCATGACTCAAACTTTTCCCAAGACATGATGGTATGGGGTTGTTGGGAAAAGTACCATGTTGATGCAGTACCCTCGAAAGTATACGGGAACAACCTATAGACAACATCTTCATGTTCAACATTGTGGAGTCTTATGGCTAACATAAACTTTTTAATGTGATCTTCAACGATCTGTTTGGAGTCAGGATTGAACTTGGGAAGCCATTTCTCCATATGTTTAGGAAAAGGGTGCTGAGCTCCAGGTACAACTACGACATCCTGATCAAGCAAGGGTCTAGCAGGATTGTTCTGATTTTCCATTGGGGTAGTGGGTCTAGAAGGCTGAGAAGGGGAATTGCCTTTGTCAGAGGAATCTCCTCCAAAAGAGGAAGGAGATGATGGAGGTGGAGAAGGAGGTATCCCATATCCTCTTGCAGCAGGATTTAAGATTGGATCTGAAGGATTCACAGTGAGGTTAGTGTCACCTAATTGTTCTCTGATATCAGAGAAGTCCAAAGGTTGGCCCCACGGATGGTTTGGTTGCCTCAAACGAGCTAAGGAACTATGTGGTTTAATAAGAGATTGACGGACAATCTCTTGTATGTCACCACCTATAGGATTAGGGGTTGTTGGCTCAACTGTGATATGTGGATCATTGGTTGAAGTAGTTGTTGTTTGAAGGGGAATATTATCGTTTTAATGGATTCTAGTCACTATAGGTGATCGATTAGGGGGGGGAGGAGTCTTGCGACCGCCTCGTGCCATTAATTAAGTTTAGGCCCTCCTTCTAGCGCCATTTGTTGACGGGCGAAATCGATTGTCCGTCAACTGAGAGAGTGGAACTGGTCCGGGGTTGTCTAATAACCCAAGCCGTCTGGGATGAACCACCCTGATAGGTTTAGCGACTCCGTTATCCGATCTAAGGTCCTAAGAAAAAAAAGAAAACTAATCTACAATAACTAATCTAACTAAATAAATAAATAAAACTAATAAACTAATCTAACTAAAAAAATAAAACAAAGTAATAAACTAATCTAACTAAAACTAAATAAAACAAACTAATAAACTAATCTAACTAAAACTACTATTAAACAAACTAACTAATCTAACTATTCTATATATACAATGTACTAACTAATACCATACTAACTCTAACTAATTAACTATCTAACTACTAACTGGAATAAATCTTATTCACAAAATGTACAATATCTACAATTTACAGATTTAAATAAAACCTGAAAAACTCATTTATATTCTACCCTAAGACAGAGAAAGATATTTTTTTGTTAATTTTATAATTTTATGAATAGAAATAAAACAAAAACTAACTAAACTAAACAACTAATACACTAATTCTAACTACAATTCTAACTAAACATATATATAACTAAACTACTAATATTACACTAAACAAACTAACGAAAATACATTACAAACTAACCTGGAGAAATGCTCCAGATTTTCCCTGTGTATGATGATTGTTTTAGTTGATCGGAGGGAGGAAACCCTCACTGAATTATCCAGGAGCTTCTCATAAATGATATCTGCAGTGCTCTTCAAGTGTGATTGCAGGACAAACAATACATAAAAATCATAACAATCATATGATTTATAAATCTCCACAGTTAGATAAACCCGTATGCAAAGACTTATACAAAATAATTCAATTGATGAAGAAGAGAAATTTGTCATTCATTAACTGAATAAAGTAATTGTTGTGTTTTTTAAATGTTGAAAGAAATCAGACATGGATCATATTAATTAAATCATACCGTTCTCCAAAAGACTATGATAACTAAAGTAGTCACTAATCAAATGCAAATTGATAATCATAAACATGAAACAAAAGATTGATATTATGAAAGTGAAAGTTGTAGCAGAACATCAACTTCTGTCTCAGTGTGTATTAGGAATCCATAGCCTGGTTCTCCCACAAGTGAGGATGATCCTTATTACAAAAATAATAAGTATTTAAAGGTTTTCCATAGGGTAAAACCTCCCTGTGGAAGTTATCAAACTGTTTACATAAAATCTGGGAAGATATCCCAAGTTTAACTAAACTAAGAACCTAAAATAAAACTAAAACACACAAATATTCCCCTAGCCTATCCGTCATGTCCCATGCAATTCGAATTTACCTGAAAAGGGCCAAAAATGAACAAGTTAGAAGGATTCTTTATTAATAAAATGATAAAAATCTAATCCTATAGACTAGCTACAGAATCTTGTGATTCTGTAGCTGGTCTAAATAAGACACAGAATCAGCATTAAAATCGATTAAAAATCTTTTTAAAGAATCAAATTCAATTAACATCCAATAGCTATTTGAAAACGAATCATTCAATTTGAAGTTGTTATACCATTCGAAATCAAATAGGATCCAAATCAATTAAATGACTACAGAGATATGCATACTCTGTTTCTTTTGTCACCACAAAATCGAACGAACATAATCATAATCCAAAAGTTGTGAAATCATTCGATATCAATTTGAAACTGACATAATCAAAACAAATCGTAGGCAATTGTTATGCTACCTTACCAACAAGAGATACGGTCGAATACAAACAAGATTGTTATCAAATCGTTATAACTGTATTGTCATAGCAAACGATTCATGCCACGAGTAGATCAACTCAAACTGACACGAAAATCAATTCAAATAAAATCATAACAGGATTGATTAATTGGTAACAAAATTCATAATTTGTTATTGCAAATTGGGCAAACAAGATCGAATGACTTTGATCAAAATCGTTCCTTTCACAATGAATTATAATCGGATTTGACAAAAATAACGAATGTTGATCAATTTGTTTTACAAATCAAACAGAGCATCAATTAAAACATGAATCCAACTCATAAAACAATCTTGCCGACTCAAGATCTGGGATAATCCAATCAAAATAAGAGTGAATCAAACAGTAAAGGTTTTAACATGGTTATTACGCATCAAAACCATTCCACGATTCGGGCACACTTGCACAGGCTTAACTGAGAGCATTGTTTTCATACGAAACAGAGTAGTTCTTTCCAAATTGAAATCGAACAGAGTTGCATTCTTGTTCTTAGAATATTACATGACACAACATATTACAAGATCGTAACAACCAAACTCATTGAAATCGTTTGCCAATCACAACATATGAACCATAATGAAATCAAATCCAAACATGATCGTATTCTAAATTGAACATGAAAAACTTCTTGTTCGGAGTAGATACAAAATGAATTGATTTGAAAGCAAACCATCAGTTTTTCTAACCCAATCAGACAAATGAACAAATCAAATCCAAACGAAGACTATTCGAATCCAATAAAAATCTATCAATGGCTATACTGGGAATGATCAACTCATGCATCTAAAACGAAATTCCATTTATTTTTAGCAAAGCGAAAAATATACAGGATGAACACATTATGACAGAGCCAATATAAACAAAGCTATTCAAAGACCAAATTTCAATCACTATATTAACAACAATATCAAAATCCATACATGTATGGCGAGCAGATGGCATTGGTTACGCCAATTTGGAGTTGATAACGGTTGTAGCCGATTCAACATTCTTGAAAACAATGGAGCTAGTTATCTTATGCTTCTTATCAGTTGCTTGGAGTTGGTCTCTTTGGTTGGTCAACACTGCAACTTGACATTCCAACGATTGAATTTTTGATTGGAGTAGGGGAACATCAATGTAGTATCGTTCCAACCATAAATCACATTGGTCACAGGATGACTGTCCGGGTTTCGGAAGAGCAGGTGAGGGTTTGGACATATTGCTGAGGGTTTCATTAGGCAGTTTAATACCAGGGTAGCTAGGATTATTCCTTAGGCAAGGGGGAAGATTCGTCATGAAATCATAAGGTGGTTCGGGGCATAAACCCTATGAGTAAGAATATTCACTGACTAGGAAACGTTCTACGTCAGAGTCTGAATCCTCACTAAGGATTATAGGCTTTGACTCATTAGAGGGTTTAGGTTTGTTCCTAGCCATTCTCAAAATAAGTCGAGCGTTCTTTTTACCCTTGGCATTAGCAGTAGGGTTTGCCTTAGCCTTTTTGCTCATAGGCCTCTTTATAGCCTCGTCCTTCTTAATTATAGCATCAGGTAAGTCAACATCAGGGTCGACCGAGGGTTTAGGTGAGGGTAGTAAGACATGGAAGGGCATAGTCAGCTCGGCCTTGGTTTCATTTACCACAGGCTTGTCAACCTGGGCAGGGTCTATATCATCAAAACCATTTCGAGCGATGAAATCTATCCAGATATCACCGTGTAAACTCAAGTGATAAACAATGACAAGTTTAATAAGTCCATGGTGGAACAGGCTACTTTCATCCTTCTCCCTTTTAAACCTTTTCGACATTTTATATAGGCCGCGTTGAAAGTAAAAGGGCATATTCAACGAGTATCCCATAAAATTCATTAATAAACACAGGTGGTAGAGAAACACGAGTCCATATCGACCTTCACAAGTCACGAATTGTTTGACCACCATCAAAATATCATGTCATTGAGGTTTAAGTGCATAGATGGGCATACCTCTGTCACAAGAGGTGACTTTGTGCGAGAGGAACAGTAGTGGCCATGGCACCTCTTCGACCTTATAATTTTTGAACCAATTTTGGCCTATGGCAGGTAACCCTGTAGAAGAACTAATAAACTTCTCATTGATTTCCAATTGTATGTCACCCACCTTGGCTCTACAGCCATCAAAAGTCAGAGTGAACTGTTGTGCCACAAATAAGTTAAAACCCTCAATCCCTGCACGAAGGTAAGCCATCAGTTATCCTCCAATTATTTCTGGGCATTGTCAAATAATAGCAAGGCTTGGTTTCCGTTTGGCTCAATTCGCACGACTAGTGCCATGGAGCTGAGCACATGGTAATTCCAGGGTTTGGGTCATAACACACACAGGAGTGGAGTGCACGAAGGGTTACCCGAGCTAACAGAGGTAAACGGGGAATAGGGATAGGCATAAATGTCATTGTGTGAAGGTGGTGGAGCTTATCTCTGCCATGCAAAATAGTTATTGCCAAAGTACAACCGCCGACTTATAGCTATTCTACCCATTATAGCATAGTTCACCAGTCATGTCACTTGGCCGACCAATGAATCCAATAGTAAGTGTATAAACCAGCATGCACAATCAACGTTGTGACAAAGTTTTAAACCATCAACATACAATTTGAAACCAATACCAAATATTTAACTATGCACCAATGTATCAGCTCATATCAATAGTTTAACCAATGTGCCGATGGGTTTTCATATAATCAACATACCAATAGTTATAAAAACATAAACATAGGAATTATATTAAAATATATATATGAAGGATTTAATCATAACCCCTACGTATTTTCATGAAACCAATGGTTAAGTATGTCCAATAAAATGCAAATCCAAATGCCAATGCCTTACAAACTTAATAAAACCAAGTCACACAATCAATGCAAGAATGTTCAATGAGTATAGTTCGAAAGTTTTGCCAGCAACATAATGATATGTGAAATGTAAGCGCAATAGGCATATCATCAAGAAGGAAAACAAACAATTATTTTAATGCGACTTCGAAAGACTAATTTTTCACGCTTACAATCGTGAAAACAAAAGAAGGTAAATGTGCAAGTGTCGCAAAAAATAAAAGTGTCATGATTTGAAAATTGCGACGAAAAATTGATGTTTGCAAAACATTGGTGTAGGCAGCTTATAAGACAATAAAAAAATGTGAATTGGCTGCCAACAAAGCCTTACTATTCCATTGGAAAAAAAAGTGTCTACTTCGTAAGGTCCAAGCCATCTTGTACGTAGTTTCCCTTGAAATTATTTGAACCGAGTGTCATACAGTAGGGCCCAATTACCTTTTTGGAATTGCTTATGCTTGGTAGTTTTGTCATGCCATTTTGATCTTTGTTGTTGGATCATAGTTGTCTGATGAATGGAATCTAGTATTTTTTCATCCAATTCATTAAGTTGCTGCAACCTGGTTGTCTGTGCATCGGTCAAATCAAGGTTGACAGTTAAAGCAGTCCTTAATGTTTTGATTTCAAATTCCATAGGAAAGACAACGCTCTTTCCATAGACTAATTCATAGGGAGAGAATCCTGTAGTATTTCTCCAAGTAGTTCTATAGGCCCATAATGCTTCAGGGAGCCTGTGAGACCAATCCTTTCTATTTTCCTTCACTGTTTTTGTGAGAATGGCTTCTATTAATTTATTTGTGCTTTCCGCTTGTCCATTGGCTTGGGGGTGGTATGTTGTAGTCATTCTATGTTGAATATGATATTTTTGAAGTGTGGATTTAAAACCATGAGAAGTGAAAGGAGGTCCTCCATCTATAACTAATTCTCTTGTCACTCCAAATCTGATGAAGATGTCTTCAAATAAGAAATCTATAACTGCTTCTTCGGTCGCTCTGTGGAGTGCTTTAGCTTCCACCCATTTGGTCATATAGTCTGTGCAGACCACTATGTAAACTTTTTGATTGGATGGGGGGTTAATGGGTTCTACAAATTCTAAGGCCCATCTTTCAAATGGTTCAAGTACTATCTGGGGGTTTAATGGCATTTCATCTCTATGGTTAGGTTGGCCCACTCTTTGGCAGCTATCACAGGCTCGAACATATTTCTTTGCATCTTTGAAAAGTGAGGGCCAATAGTACCCCATCCTGAGAATTTTATGTGTTGTTCTATTATCAGAAAAATATCCTCCACAAGGGCCATCATGAAAATCTTTTAGTAGATTATAAACCTCGTCTTCGCTAATGCACCTTCGGATTTCTTGATCAGGTCCTATGTGGAAAAGACACCCAATTATTCATCTATACCGAGTGATTTATTGAATGATTCTTCTTTTCTCTTGGTGGGATAGGTGTGGTGGTAACTTCCCTACAACCAAATAATTAGCGATATCTACATACCAGGGTGAGTGAGTAGATACTGCAAATAGATATTCATCAGGAAAGGAATCATCTACTGGGGTATCATCATCAGGTTTTAACCAAGAAAGGAAATCAACAACTACATTTTCTTTTCTTGGTCTATCTACAATTGTAATATCAAATTCTTGCAATAATAGTAACCATCTAGTGACTCGAGCATTTGTGATAGGTTTGTTCATTAAATATTTGATAGCTGAGTGATCAGTATGGACAAGAGTAGAGTAGCCAGTAATGTAATGTCTAAATTTATTAATGGCATAGATAACTGCTAATAATTCCTTTTCGGTAACTGTATAATTGAGTTCAGTAGGAGTCATATTCTTGCTAATGAAATAGATAGCATAAGGGAGATGATTTTCTTCTTGTCCCAAGACAGCTCCTATTGCAGTATCTGAAGCATCCGAGGATATATGAAAGGGAAGTGTCCAATCAGGTCCTCTAAGAGTAGGAGTTGTAGATAACTAATGTTTAAGTGTATTAAATGCTTCCTGGCAAGAATTATCCCATTTGAATTCAACATTTTTCATCAGTAACACAAACAGGGGAGAAGCTATTTTGGAAAAGTTTTTGATAAATCTTCTGTAGTATCTAGCATGTCCTAGAAAACTTCTTACCTCTGTTTGGGTTTTGGGAGTAGGAAGGTCTTTAATGACTTGTATCTTGGATGGATCCACCTGAAGTCCTTGAGATGAGATAAAATGTCCAAGCACTATTCCTTCACTCATCATCATATGACATTTTTCTGTACTTAGGGAGAGTTGGGCTTGTATGCATCATTTAAGTACTTTCTCAAGGTTTTGTAGTGCTTCCTGAAAAGAAACACCATAAGGAGTAAAGTCATCCATAAACATTTCCATAGAGTCATTAAGCATATCAAAAAAGATTCCTATAACTTCTCTTTGGAAGGTTCCTGGTGCATTGCATAGTCCAAATGGGAGAACTCTATAAGCAAAGGTTCCCCAAGGGCTAGTAAAAGTGGTTTTATCTTGATCTTGGGGTGCAATTTTGATCTGGTTATACCCACTAAAACCATCTAAAAATGAGAAAAATTTCTTTCCTGACAAACTATCTAACACCTGATCAATGAATGATAATGGAAAGTGATCTTTTTGAGTAGCTTTATTTAAGGCTCTATAATCCACACATACTCTCCATTTCCCGTTTTTCTTAGGAACAATTACCAATAGGGAAACCCATTCAGTGTCTGATATAGGATATATAAACCCTGCATCAAGCAATTTTTGAAGTTCTTCTTTAAGAATTTCTCTCAAATTAGGGTTCATTCGTCGTTGAGATTGGAAGATCGGTTGACAATCTTCCTTAATATATATTCGATGAGTACATAATTCGGGAGATATTCCTTTCATATCTATATAGTCCCATGCGAATGCTTCTTTATTTTCCAGAAGTAACTTCATTAATTTTTGTGTTTCATCATCTATCAGGTTAGGGTTTATGTTCAGTGTTTTGCCAGGTTCAATTTCTACTGGTATGCTTTTATAAGAGATGGTGGTAGATGTTTGAGGTGGGTTTTCATAGTTAAGGTTTTCCTGGTTATCTAACTCCAACAGTGCAGCTAGTTGGTTGTGAGTTTCTGGAGTCACAAAGGAGGGTTCACAAATAAAATTATTAATTACTTTATCCTCAGTGGCATCTTTAAGGCTTAAAGCTTGTCCGATAGTCAATATGGGTTGAGTAAGTTGATCATCAAAGTCTACCCATACCGAATTATCATTATTAATCAAGGGTGTAGCATGAGGGTAGAGGGTAAGCTGTTTAGTTTCATAACCATTGGAAATTGTCATTGAACTTGATCTACAGCTGATAAAAGCATCTGTTGTGGCTAGCCAAGGCTTGCCCAAAATTTGAGGGTGGCCCCCCAACATTGTTTTAGGTTGTAGCACCACAAAGTTAGCTGGATAATTCCAGGATTCCATTGAGATGATTAGGTCTTCAATGACTCCCTCTAGTTTAATTGTGGATCAGTCAGCTAATTCTAGGATAGTTGGGTTGTCTCTAGTTTCATTTTGCAATCGTAACAATTGTGAGGTTTCCAGAGTCATAATATTGATAACAGCACCTAAGTCTACCAGGACTCGAGGGATTATCATTTTTACAATTTGTACTGAGACGGTAGGGTGGCCGGGATCACCATATTTAACTAGGGGGCATTTACCTGACATTAGTGCAGATAAGTCACCCATAACATGGACTGTGAGGGGATCCTTAATTTTCCTACCAGGCTTTTTAATACAAATGTCTCGCATCGTCCTGGCATAGAGTGGTACATCTTGGAGTGCTTGTAGTAGAGGCATTTTGACATAAAGATTTTGTAATTCCCCTAGAAGGTTGAAAGCCGGTGGCTCAGGCGTTTTAGTCAAAGCTAAACGCTCAGGGAATGGTGGTTTTGTTGTTTCAGCAACATTGTTAGAGGATGATTGTACCTCTTCAGGTACATCATGCTCTTTTGTTTCCTCTTTATCATAAGTGGTAACATAGGCTATGATAGGTTCTACTATTCTCCCAGATCGTAAATGAATATCGTTGCATTGCACAGGGAGAAGAGAAAATGTAGGCTGGTTATGAATATCAAGGCACTGCATAGATTTATTATTGGGGTTGGGGTTAGGTTGTACAGGTAGCTAGGGTCTCATCATTTGATTGTTTGGTGGAGTACCTGATGGTAAGAAGAGTGGTTGCAGAAATTATGATTGAGGTAATTGATTTGGGAAGGGGGGTTGTTGTCCTCTCCAATTTGGATTCCATTGGTTCTGATATGGTTGTTGTTGTTGTGGAGGCCAAGGAGTCCACATTGATGGATCAACAAAGGGTGGGCTAGTTTGTTTCATGGGTGGGTAGTTCATTTGATTTAGATATTGCATTTTATTATAGGAAGGGTAACTCATTTGATTGAAAGAAGGATAGGTATTCCAACAATTAGAAGATGTAAATGGTAAGTTAGGATTCATACCTTGTCCCTGTGGTTGCCATTGTCTTCTCTGTGTCAGCAGAGAGACAACTTCAACTTCTTCATCAGTTGGTTGTAATGCTGCCTTGATTCCTGGTAGAGAAGGACATTGTTGAGTCTCATGATCTTTATCACAAATGGTGCAGATTGGCTTTTTGTCCAATGGACATTCCCTTCATGGGTGCTTGTCTCTGCATTTAGAACAAAAGATGGACAAATCTTCTTCTGCTTCTGCTTGCTTCTTTTGAATCTGCAGGGTGTCAATTTGTGAGGCAAAAGAGCTTAACATTTTAGTTTTAAAAACTTCAAGTAAATTACCTATTTCGGCTCTTGTTTCTCCCCCACTGGCTGATTTTTGGACTCTTGAAAATGTGGTGTCCCTGCTATTTGATCTATTTCTTGAAGCTCCTCTTGAACATCTTTTACATAGGTTAACAATTTCATCGTATGATTCCTTAGATGTGTCCCCTTTTCCAAGCATATTCAACATATCTAGACAATCATCCCTTACTCCTATTAATAATATAGTTTTAAGAATATTTTTACTTACATTGGGGTGACTGGATCTTTGTAGATTATACTGTAGCGTTTCTACAAAATCCTCCAGATTTTCATCCTCTTTCTACATCATCTTAAATAGTTCCTCCCTCTTTTCTCTTGTTCAACAATAGTCCTGGTATTTATTCTGAAATTTCTATTTCATTTGATCCCATGTTGTGATTACATGGCCTCCAAGACTCATGAATCATCTTAGTGCATTTCCTTTCAATGTTGCTGGAAATAGCTTTAATTTTTGAGCATTTCAAGTAAATTACCTATCTCGGCTCTTGTTGCTCCCCCACTGGCTGATTTTTGGACTCTTGAAAATGTGGTGTCCGTGCTGTTTGATCTATTTCTTGAAGCTCCTCTTGAACATCTTTTGCATAAATTGACAATTTCATCGTATGATTCCTTAGATATGTCCCCTTTTCCAAGCATATTCAACATATCTAGACAGTCATCCCTTACTCCTTTTAATAATATAGTTTTGAGGATATCTTTACTTACATTGGGGTGACTGGATCTTTGTAGATTATACTATAGCCTTTCCACAAAGTCCTCCAGATTCTCATCCTCTTTCTGCATCATCTTAAATAGCTCCTCCCTCTTTTCTCTTGTTCAACAATAATCCTGGTATTTGTTCAGGAATTTTTGTTTCATTTGGTCCCATGTTGTGATTACATGGCCTCCAAGACTCATAAACCATATTAGTGCATTCCCTTTTAGTGTTGCTGGAAATAACTTTAATTTTTGAGCATTAGAAACGTAATCATAACTTCTGCATAATATATCAAACTAAAAAAGAAATTCATCAGGATCTTCTGAAGACAAACCATGAAAATTAGGTAATTCTGAGAGTGGAATGTTTTTCATGGGGGATACTCCTCTAGGGAGATCGCTAATAGGAAATCCTAATGTGGAGAAAGAGTTTTCATCATTTACCTCTCCTTCAGGACTTGCCTGTTCCTCGTGATGCAATTCTTCATTGTACTCATCCATGTTTTCCTCTGTCTGCTCCCCTGCTGCGCTTGCTTTGTCCTCAATGTCTCCTACTGGCTTCTGGACTGTCTCATGACTCCAAACTTCTTTTCCTGTTTCAAAGTTTGCTTGAAATGAAGGCTGGGACTTTTGTTTCTGAAGGTTTGGTCGTCGAGCAGCAGATTCAGACTTTGATATAATCTCGTCAATGTAAGTCTTTCTTCCTCCTTTTCCTTTTCCCTTGCCACCTGTAGGATCAGTATCTTTGGGGTTTCCGTGTCCTTTCATGCAATATTTGTATCTGAAAAATCATAAGTTCTTTTGAAATCTATAATTACCTTCCCCGGCAACGACGCCAAAATGTTGGTCACTATAATTTCTTAATTAATTCAAACAATCAAGTGCTACATAAATTGTCAACCCAGGGAAGTCTGTTTATTTCAAAGATAACCACGCACTATATATGCTCAATTCCAAAAGCAAATTAGAGTTGTAGTAAAGGAAACTATATTAATCACACTTGCCTTGAATGAATTGAAGTTCTAGCTTGAATTACAGGAAAGCAATCTATCTATTGCAGAGCTTAAAGAGATGATTATTCTAAAGAATCCTGGATTACATTAAAATAACAACTGCAACAGGAAAGAACAACTATTATGTAACCAGAGAACAAGACCCTATTCCCAAGTAGGAACTCCAGTACCTTGTTTCTAATTAACACACTTTCATGAAAGCATTAATGCATAGGAGGCTAACTCTATCTAACAGAGAACAGGACCTTCTAATTCCTTCCTTTAAGCAGGAACCTTTAACCCAGTCTCTGATCAACACACTTGTGAAAATAAATGAAAGCTAACTAATTCTACAGAGAACATGACCCTCTAATCCCTTCCATTAAGTAGGGACCTTTAACCCAGTCTCTGATTAGCACACTTGTGAAAATAACTGAAAGCTAACTAATTTTACAGAGAACAGGACCTTCTAATCCCTTCCATTAAGCAGGGACCTTTAACCCAGTCTCTG